>JANIIA010000004.1:60153532-60175533 GCA_027478495.1 Erythroxylum alaternifolium | reverse complement strand
ATTAATTAAAATATAATTCATTTTGTAATTAATTAATTACAATATTTTTTACAAACCAACCACTATCAATGGTAATGATAATCATTCTTTCATCTTAACTAACCATCGTAATTATAATGATTATATCAATTTTCATTCCTCCTTATATTCATTCCTATTTTCATTCCCGTAACCTTTTATAAAGCAAGCGCCCCTCAGTTTTGTGTGGACACTCCGCGTCCAGCAACTGATTTATCCTTATGATGATGTTTTTCCAAGTGAAAATCCTGTGCTTGCAGGTTATTCTGATCACCCTCAGGTGCCATGGATGGACTGTCTAGACCTGGAGGTAAGAAAGATTGGGAAGTTTTGTGAAGATGGTGTCTTCCAGGAGTTTTGTTTGAGTGTTCACTGTCATTTGATGGGCTAAGAACTGGAGGGTAAGAGACTGATGATGCTTTAGAGTGGTATGTAGCCTGAATGTTCGTACTAGCCATGGTAGACCTAAAAAACTATCAGCCAAGATAAGGAAAATGAGAAAAACTTGAACCATTTTGAGTGGTGAACTTTCTGAGACGTTGAAGTTTTCCTAAAGAAGTAGATCAGTACAGGTGAAGTTAGGGATTATACATAGAGGGAAACTTCACTTGATTAGATTCCAATTACATTTTAATAAATATCATAATCTGCTGTTATGTGGTAGTCTGTTGAATTTGAGAAACTGAGAGATATGCACGTGGAAGCAGTAAAATAGCAGGAATACACCTAAAAGTCCAATCTAATTCTAGGGAACAGGATTGGTGTAATGCGTTGGATCTTCACATCCTTGGAGGAAAACAAGATGATAAGAGGATTCTTAATCTGTAATCTTGTAGGTTACAAGAATACAAGCAGATTCTTAATCTGTAATCTTGCAGGTTACAAGACTTACAGATTAAGAATCTGACAACCTTGTAGGCTCTCTTCCAAGCATTGTCTGGATCATGTCTCTTTGACAAGGGAGGCGGTAATGCAATCAAACGGGTTTTCGAGATGAATAGCCAGAAATGATCAGTTGTCTGTGAACATTCGAGGGTATTAAATTAGATCCATCAATATCACAGTACATGCCTCCGGATGTCAGCACAAATGGACAACATTACAGAACGATGGGAAAGATTATATTAGAGAGAAGTTGGATTATATACGATTCAGGAACTTAAAAATCTAATATGTTCGGTGTTTCTCCTACACTGATACGGGGATTCAGAGTCTCTTTAGATCCTATTATATGGATATTAGTATAGTTCTTGGACTGTCATGTCAGTTTCCTGTCAGGTTTTTCTTGTTTTCTGAACCCCAAATTGCATGTGCACGGAACTCTGACAACAGGCATGTCAGGTCACACCCTCAGGTCCTGATAGTACCATCCAAACCCTGAAACAACAAATCCACCTTAGTTTTCTGAAAGATCTTAATTGGTTAACACTAACTATGAATTAATCTGACAAACAAAAGCTGAATTGAAGAAGATGACATCTAAAAAGATTCAATGATGCACCAGCCGGGAATCGAACCCGGGTCTGTACCGTGGCAGGGTACTATTCTACCACTAGACCACTGGTGCTTGATGCTATTGTGTAAGCAACCCTTTGAGGGAGTAAAAATTTCTTTGTTATTCGACTTCTTCACTGTAACGGACGATCTTCTTCTCCGTCCAACAATGGATCTCTCGCTTTCTCTTTCCCAGCACAACTCTGCTTCTCTAAAACATTATATCGTTAAATCCACTAATCTTCTTCTCCAAACTCTCCGGGCCACCGTTGTCCTAATGGGCGGCGTCTCCAAGTGGTAATGGAACTATGGAAGTCAATGCAGGAGAGAAAAGCCAGAGAACTCCTCAAAGCTCGGATTTTTCCTGAGAGACAACTTTCTTGAGGCGAAAGAGAGCTGAGCTTAAAGCGGCTGTTTAGGAGCTTGAAGGACCATGCGAGGTTGTCAGAAAAGTTTCGAACTTGTTCGCGGTCAGCGTCGATGAGCAACTTAAGGTTCTAGCTGACGGGTTTTCAGGTACCTGGTGATTTGGGTTTGTGGTCGGAGACAGACGGGTCTCTGTTGTTTGAGAATCGAGATGGATTTCCTCTGCAAGGTTTTTCCTTTTTTTTTTCCCCTCCCTGAGGGGATTACTCATAGTATTAAGCCTTACGAGAAAAATTTCTGGGATTGATGAATCTGACGAGGAAAAGCTGAATTTGGGTTTGGAAATTGAGAGTCAAATGAGAAGTCCAGATGGTTTGACAGAAAAATCCAAGCTTTGGTTTATTGGATATGAAGATGGTTTGAACTCGGAGAATGGGCATAGAAATGAATTGTATGGTGAACCGAGTGAACTTCTAGTGATTGGATACAGGGAAAGTCGTGTTTTTTTTTTTTTTTTTTGGATACAAAGCAAGGAGAAGTGTTGCATTGTTGCATAATGATGGTGGTCTCACTAATGGAAGTAATGGTTAGATTGGTGTGAGGGAATATGGAATGAATTCTGAGTCTAATGTTTATGATATGAGGTTGCAGTAAACTGTTGCAAAAATGGGGGTGGCCATAGGGAAGGCATTTGAGCTTTGAATCGTTGAATTTGTTGGGATTCCACTGAGTCGAGAACTGAAATTTATCAAATGAGAAGAAACAATGGTTTCCTTATTCTGATTCACGAAATTCTTGACAGTTTCTGTAGGTGCAACCGTTGTAACTAGCAAGCATTTCGTTTTTGGTCACTTTGTGGATTAGGTGTGAATTAATGGGGGATGATCAGGTAACCACTTCCCATTTTTTAGACAATTTGTGTACATATCTTTATGCATTCCCCTTGTTGTCCGCTATCTGCTCGATGAAGATGTGTATTGAATTTAGCATGTTTTTGTTTCTGTTATTGACCATTATTGCTTGATTTATCTGCTGCAAGATATTGCCAATAGTAGCAATAATTTGTTATTGAAAGTTATATACATTTAGGTACTTGGTCAAAACAAGCGTGGTTTATTTATCAGCTTACCGTATGCCAGAAATTCGAGTAATGTGTCTTATTTGTAGGCAATATGGGAATAAGTAATTCCACCATGTTAGCTTAACTGTTGTTCAAAGACTGATGTTTTATTCCAACTCTTAAACGTACTCACTTGAATATATTCAATTACCCCCAAGCCTGTTTTGCAGCTGATCATTGCTATACTTTGTAGCTGATCATTGCCATACTGCACTGAAAAAACTTGTTGGTAAGAGCAATTGATTTGATGTCCAACTTGATTTGGTGCGTTATTATCTTTTTATATGACAAATTGTTGACGCCGACATGGATTTTTCTCAGAAAAGTCGAAGATAATCCTAAAAGATAGGATCTTGGATTAGGAAGTGCATGTCTATTTTCTCATACAGGTTAAGTTATTGTTGGCATGCTGAAAATGAAACATCTAAATAACTAGAAGAGGAGGGACTTCCCCCCTTTAGATAACTTAGAGCATTGAGCTTATCTTTTGAGGATGTTAGGTTATTTCCACTTAGTCATCACATCGTTATCTTGTTCAAAGGGTCAAAGAATCTTTCTTCTTCATTTGCAGCATTTGCTTACTTCTTATTGGCCCAGGCAATTGTTTCCAAAAGAATCCTATTAGATTGTCATTCCACCTCTCCTTCTGGAGAGTCAAAAGTCAACCCACATCAACGCTCATACACCACATATCTTCATGATGCATGAGTGGCATGGTGAGCTGTTGCCCTCATTTCCTCCAACCCACTCAAACCCATTTTAGTGGGATTAAGTTCTTATCTCAGCTTGTATCTGAATCTGACTTTCTGTTCATATAGAAATTCATCGTAGACCCCCACGAGCATTCGTTTTTTGGTGCTTAAGACACTTTCTAATGACAAGTCATTTTCTTACATGAAAAAAATATGATCTTTATTTATAACTTTTCAATTTCTTGTAGAATGAACTAAAAGGTAGTGAAGCGGTGATCAAATTGTCATGCATTTGGCAGTGTGAATAGGGCCTATTGGAATAGTACTTCTTCTGTAGTTCTTTGCTGGTGCTTTCTTTTTTCTGCACCTGAAGGACAACGTCACGATTTGATGCTGTTGCCTGTAGTTTTCCACTAGTATTATCACCTAAACATGAAAGGTTAAGGAGTTGTGGCATTTACTGTTGGCCAACTTAGTGCTGCTGCTACATCTCCTAATGATATCTCCAAGGTTACTGTTCAGGCTTGTGCATGAAGTAGCAGGCACTTTACTAGCACTCCAAAGCTAAGAATCTAAAGAAAGATCTAAAACTGATCTCTAGGCACTCATGTCTCTACCGGATGACTTACTGTCAAAGCACTGAAAGATCAAACATTCCATGGAGTGGCTTGAACTGCCAAGCATACAAAACCTCACCAAATCAGAGATACCTTCTGGAATTTGAGCCCACTAAGGCAAATTTCATGCCTTGTGCAACATTTGCTTTTCATTCTCGTTGCCTACAATCTATGAGTATATTTCTGGAAGAAAACGACCGACCCTTTCCTTGATTTTTTATTCTCAGGAACAGCTATGGGTGGCTTATATGATCTTGATCTGAGAATGACAGGCAACAACATGATTGGTAGATGCAAATTCTTCGCTCTTTGAAAAAGGAGTCTGATGGTGATGGAGAATAGTGGCTAGTGGGCATATAATTCTTCTATCCCTATTGCTTCTTTTGAGCTATAGACGTGTTTTCACAGTTTCACTTTCATTGAACAGGACTGGTAGGTGGCTCTGATGATAGGAAAATCAATTTGCAAAATGAAAAACACATGATTCATTGAAACAAGAAACCATTTTTTTACCAGGATCATCAATTATTCCACCAATTTCTTCAATAATTGCTTCATTTGAAAGGGAGGGAAGGATAACATCCCCTTGCTTCTGCTAATGTGTTTTTACTAATTTAAGTAAGCAATGTTCTTCAAATGTCAAAATCTTCCTTTTAGGTATGATGAACCATTGAATAAACCAAAGTGCTCTAGCCACCATTGAAAAGTTAAATCATCAGCCTTGAACAATGAAAGCCATTACCATGAACTTCAGTTGATCAGAGCCATAAATTACACGTTCCAGTTGATAAGTTTAGTTATAGTTTATAGAGTTGTGTTGATATCTATCAAGAATACAGTCATTAAAGCAAAGATTTTGACCTCCTCCTGGAGTTTTATGCCCAGTGAAATGATTAGCTATAATTTGAATCACTTTGCTTTAAAAGGGCTTTCAAACACTTCAGTGGTCGCACAATATGGATGTGCTTATTTAGTAATATTAAATATGGAATTGCAATTAAAAGAACTAATGCAATCTTCTTGTTTCAGCCACTTAATCACGCCCCTTTTGGTCCACCAACTACGTAACTAGTTTATGGTCACATGGTAGGAGACGCCACTACGGATGCAAACACTGTATCGTACTTGGTATTAAATTTAGTTCTAGTATGATATGGTACTGGTATCAGTTAATACCGATATTACTTTAGATAATTTTTTAAAAATCTAAAATAAATTTTATAAAATTGTAAAATAAAATTTCAATATATTTATGTTATACAATTTGTTACCTTACTTCAATCATATCTTAAGAAATCATAATAATATAAATTTGATATAACAAATACTTCTTTATTTTTATTAATTTTATTTTCATATATTTCTTATAAATCAAAATAAATTTAATTTTAAATATTATCTCTACATATTTCAAAATGTATTATAATAAATATAAATTAAAAAGTATATATTATCAACATAAAAATATTAAAATTTTAAAATATTAAACTAATATAGTTAGTTAACCACTTTATACAAGTTTAATGACATAAAAAATTTATTTAATACATTCTTATTTATATTTTTATTATTTATTAAATAAATTATAGAGAAATTTGTTTTTTTTAATGTATAAGTAATTATTATTTTATATAAAAATTTTAATTTTTTTTTAATTTAGTCCAATCTTCTTCTTGTTTCGGCCCCTTCATTACATCGTTGGGAAGAATTTAATGAAAGGTGGCCTTTTAGGTCCTCTCTAGATTGAAGAATGGTATCCAATAAGGTCGAGTCTTTTAATTAATTTGAGCTTTTTTTTTGTATTTTTAAATATTCTCTTGGCTCACTTATTGTAATTTTTTATTTTTGTTTCTTAATTTTAGTTTATATCTTTAAATAATATAATTTATTGTTAATATTTATGTAATTATATTATTATTATTACTAATGTTGTTCATAAAATCCTAATTAAGTAACTAATTTATTTTAATCTCTTATGTAATGCTTATTATTAAAGATTAATAATAAATTCATCATATCTTATTAAAAATAAAAAATAATAAGTAATTTAATTTTTTATTAAAATATATTTAAATTTTTAGATCAATCATTTTTAATTTTTGTATTTAAATAATTTTTTTAATATGAAATTCATGTATTTTATGATATTTAAATTTAAAATATATTTATTAATAATTATAAAATTCAAAAAATGTTTTTCAAAAATTATTTTTTAAATTTGTAATTAAGTATTAAAGCAGAATAAAATATATATTATTTATGATTAATAATTTTATTAGTATTTAATATTAAATAATTGAATTCATTATGACAAAGAAAAAATCAATTTACATGATTTTTTTTCTTATTTTGCTTCGATTAAAAATGTTCACTTTTCCAAGTCGCCCGTGAGCCGCAGGGAAGTCCATAACGGAGACATAATGTCTTATAAGAGGAACTCATGAACACGAACACAGAACTATTACCAAGTATGACTGATTCAATCTTAAGAAACTCATGAAAGGAAAAGTTTGTCGACAGAAGACATTACAATCCCTATATTATGTGAATGAAGTCAAACAATATCTTTACTCTTGGTATTACCTTTTGAAAAGGGAGGAACTTTTTCTGCAGATTCGTATCCAACAATCATGGACACCAAACTGAACCACAGTCAAGACATTTTGCTGTGAATTTAACATTTAACGCTTTATCTTTTCCTGCAAAACAAAGTTGCAGATTTCAGATTCATCCCATTTTTGCTTCCAGGTTTTTTATTAATAACCAGAACTAACTTCCTGGATTTTCTCAAGAAAATAAGACAAAGCCTGGTTAAAAGTAAATCTAATCCTGTCATCAGAAACTTGCTGATAAAGTTTGGACCATTTCATGCTTGGCAGATCAGACGTTGAGATATGAATGAGTATGAACAAAACATTTATAGCGATCTAGTTTAACACGTAATGCATCAAATCTTAGTGGGGGGAATATAGATGATCGTGGGGTCTTTTATTAGTAATATTTGGAGGATAGTGGAGGAGAGAAACTGGCGAGGGATGCCATTCCTATCTATAGACCGACAGTGACCTCTTGTGGCTATGGGAGTGATCATTACATCGTTTTTCTCTTTCACAATAATTGCCAAAAGAAAATTGCTTCTTTTCATGCTCAAAAAAAACCTGTCAAACTCAAAGAAAAGTGACCGTTCAATGGTAGTCAACAAAGAGAATAGCTTCCTCTATATAAGAAACAAACCCCATAGCAGTTTATAAACCATAAGATTGTGTTATTGCTTCTGTTACCATACCAAAAGAGACATGGAATTTGAGAAAGGAGCACAAACCTGCAGAGAAGTTGATGAAGAGAAATGGGTATATGATTCTTCAGTGGATCATAAAGGGAAGCTTCCGCTTCGAGCTTCAACTGGTGCTTGGAAAGCTGCTAGCTTTATCATCGGTAAGAAATGAAAAATACTTATATGGTGACGAAGAAGAAAGTCTCGTGTTGTTTTTACGTACAATATCAATCATTCTTCTCATGGTCCATTCAACACCTTCAATCCTTAGTTCTTTAATTTCTGTTAACTTTTTCAGCTCATCTATGGAGGAAAAGATGAAGGTCTTGTTCATGCATGTTCTTGTATGAAAGTTTCCTGAATTGTCTTCGTTCACATTTTCAACACATCCCTGAGAAAAATAAAGTACCACAATGCATAAAATCACCTTATCCTAAAGATAATTTGGTCGTTATTCTGTTATATTAGAAACTACCAAATCATAGTGACTCATGTATATGTTTTCTGTACTTGCATAAAGATAGTTGACTATGAATACAAATGTTATTTAAATTGAAATTATTATTTAAGTTTGAATAATTAATTTATCATTTAAAATATGTGATTATATATTAATAATATTCTACCTAGGCCTAGGAGATAGGATCTACTAACTCTAGATTCCTAAATTATATGCCTTGCTTACACCGCTAAACCAAACTAGTGGACACCCTTTTTTATGCATATATGTTTCTGTCATTGGATTTCAGTCCTTGGTAGAGATTCTGCATGTAGCCCATATATTCAGGAGGAACAGAAGCTACGAAACCACGTATAAAGAGTTGATAATGAAAGGAGGGACCAGTTTAGCACTATGATTTAACTTATACGACTCTGCCTTTTCACAGAGTTCAATGAAACTAGGACATGAGTATATGGTACAACAGTAACCTAGAAATATAGATTGAAGTCATATCAGGCAACTTGGTACATGGGAAAAAGGTTATATATATGGAAAAAGCAAATAGGGCCTATTATATATGCCTACAGCCTTGCAAGTGCTTGTTTATGATTCTCCAGCTTTGGTACTTATTTATATTAGTGTTGTTATGAGTGAGAGCTTGTACAATTTGGCTGCAGTCATCAAAATTGAAGAACTTATGCCTGTCAAGGTGTTAAGAAAGTATGTGTAGTAAGAAAAAAAACAGTACAAAAGAGAACAAATATGAATATAAGAAGAATTTGATCAAGGTTTGACTATGAAGATATTGAAGAAATATTAAATTAGGTTTATAAATATATTCTTATATGTAATTCTTAATTATATAGTTTAAATATGATTTAAAGTTCTTCTAAATCAATTTTATTTGAAATTTTTGGTAATTAATTTCTTGTTTGATGCTTATCAACGTATTGTTTTTTGTTGAGCAGCAATCGAATTTGGCGAGAGGTTGAGTTACTTTGGAATAGCAACCAGCTTGATTATATATCTGACAAAGGTGATTCACGAAGACCTGAAGACTGCTGCCAGGAGTGTTAACTACTGGTCTGGTGTCACCACATTGATGCCACTCATTGGAGGGTTCGTTGCTGATGCTTACCTGGGAAGGTTTTCTACAGTCTTTGTTTCCTCTATACTCTATCTTCTGGTAATCAGAACTTCCATTTTCATAAGCTTATCAGGATTTTTTATGAGCCAGTTTAATAACTTTCAACCTGTGGATAAACAGGGATTGATCTTATTAACAATGTCATGGTTCCTTCCAAGTCTAAAGCCTTGTAGTGAAAGTGTTTGTCACGAGCCAAGAAAAGTTCATGAAGTGGTGTTCTTTCTGGCTATTTACATGATCTCCATAGGAACTGGAGGGCACAAGCCAGCCTTGGAGAGCTTTGGAGCTGACCAATTCGACGATGATCATAGCAAGGAAAGAAGGGAAAAGATGTCGTATTTCAACTGGTGGAGTTGTGGACTTTGTTGTGGACTCTTACTTGGTGTGACCTTGATCGTTTATGTGCAAGACCATGTGAGCTGGGGTGTTGCAGACATTATTCTCACCGCAGTTATGGCCATGTCACTGGTTATATTCATTATTGGAAGACCATTTTATCGATATAGAGTCCCAACAGGAAGCCCTCTAACGCCATTGTTGCAAGTTCTTGTTGCTGCTATCAGAAAAAGAAACCTACCTAGTCCTTCCAATTCTGCTCAACTCTACGAGGTCTCGAATTCACAAATGGACCGAGGAAGACTTCTATGTCATACCGATAAGCTCAGGTAATGATTCTACTCCAAGTTGATGTGTGGGATCAAATACAAATTTAACCATTTAAGTAACTTAATAATCCTTGCTTTTGACTTGCAGGTTTCTTGATAAAGCAGCTGTCATTGAAGAGACACAAAACTCTGCAGAGAAACAAAGTCCATGGAGACTTAAGACTCTGACCGAAGTTGAGGAAATGAAGCTTATCCTTAATATGATACCAATATGGATAGCTTCATTGCCGTTCGGTATTTGCGTAGCACAAGCCTCCACTTTCTTCATCAAACAAAGCACTACGCTGAATCGAAACATTGGTAACAGCTTCCAAATGCCTTCGGCTTGGATCTACGCTGTTGCTGCTATTGGATTGATTATATCTGTTATCATTTACGAGAAGATCCTCGTTCCAATACTAAGAAGGGTTACAGGAAACGAGCGAGGAATCAATATCCTGCAAAGGATTGGTATTGGAATGCTTTTCTCCGTAGCTACAATGGTTGTTGCTGCTCTGGTCGAGAGAAGAAGACTAAACCTCGTGGAGAAGGATCCATTAAAAGGTTCGACGACAATGAGTGTGTTCTGGTTAGCTCCACAGTTCCTCATCATTGGGATAGGAGATGGGTTCACATTGGTAGGATTACAAGAGTACTTTTACGAACAAGTTCCTGATTCTATGAGAAGTTTAGGAATTGCATTATATCTAAGTGTGATTGGAGCTGCAAACTTCATAAGCAGTCTCTTGATTACTTTGGTCGATCACATGACAAGAAAAGATGGCAAGAGCTGGTTTGGGAAGGACTTAAACAGCAGTCGACTTGACAATTTTTACTGGCTTTTAGCAGCTATGACAGCAGCAAACTTGTTCCTGTACGTGTTCTTGGCTCGTCGTTATAATTATAAAAATGTTCAGAGAAATGTAGCTATTGCAGACTGCAATGAAGATGATTCTGCTGTTTGAAGTGTGCATACCACACTTAGTAGCATGTAAGGAAAAAAAAAGAAAACTAAGCTTAGCATGTCATCTTATATATGTATGATATTTCAGTTATATTTATGAGTATTTTACATTAAATCCAAAAACGTTGGCTTCAAAGCTATTAACCTTTCTCCTATTGTAAGTTAAAAAAATAAGCCATTAATTTTAAGGTGAATTATAAAAATAATTTCAAATTTTGGACAATTTCATAATTATAACCTGAATTTTATAAAGTAACAATTAAGTATTCAAACTTTCGATTTTTTTTAATTCTAGCTCGATATGTGTTTGTTATCTTTATTGACGTAGCTTGTAATGTGTTCCAAAAATCTTAATTAATAAGACTCTTCAGTCTTAATTAACACAAGTATTGAAAATTAACGAAACGACTAACTCATTTATCATATAATTTATAAATGAAGAATATAAATTTATTTAACATCTAAAACATTTAATGGCAGTCTCTCTAAAACTTGAGATTTGGGAAAGTTCAGTAACGTCGTCTTACCCCTACTTTATTAAAACATAAAAATGGCCAAAAAAATTCTAAAAATTAATCTCTGTATCAGGTTAGACCTGGTTTTTTAAAGGCCTAATAAAACAGTGGTAAGAAGTAAGAAGACTTCTTAAGCCCACATGAATTTTGAACAGAAAGGGAATTGGCTCAATAAGCCACCAATATGTAGAGGACTTAAGAGGCACACGCCAAACCATTCAAGATAAAGGTTTAATTTAAGTAACCTACTGAAATCAACTTATTAAAATAATAAGTATTTATTTTCAATAAATACTTATGTGTTTGTAATTGCTGTTTTGGTAACTGTTGAAACGTGAAAATAGGTATTTGGTAAGTACAGTTGCAGTTGCTGAAAAGAAATAAAATGACTAAAAAGTCTATTGATTTAATAAACTATTAATTGTTATATAAATAATTAAAATATATATTATTATTTATATAAATTTAAAATATTAAATTAAAATAAGAAAATAAAAATAAAATAAATTTAGTAAATAAAATATTTCATAAAAATACATTATTAATCATATAAATTGAAATTTATAAATAAAATAAATTTAGTAAATAAAATATTTCATAAAAATATATTATTAGTAATATAAATTTAAAATTATAAATAATAAAATATTAAATTAAAATAAGAAAATTTAAACAAAATAAATTTAGTAAATAAAATATTTCATAAAAAATATATTATTAGTCATAAAAATTCAAATTATAAATAAGAAAATATTAAATTAAAGTAAGAAGAAGATGATACATAGGACTTACTTTCCATTAGTTGAGAGTATAGTGAAAAATAATAATTATCATAAGATTATTAATAGAAAGTATAATTTCTACAGTATAAGCAATTTCTTACCGTAACCTTCTTTCTGCTTATAGATTTCTATGGTGGCACCATAATTTTTTCCAACCTCAAATTTTTCACCCATAACTCTAATCATGTGATTGTGTTCAGAATTTACGGTGTATAAGTACTTATCCTCGTTATACCGCAAATTTAAATGCAGCCAAATTCCTCTACCAATATAACCATACAATGCATCCAACTTTAAGGAGTGATTCAATTAGAGCCTCCTTTTAGTAAAGATTTTAAGTTTAAATTTTTAAAGCTTCGTAATCTTTTTTATTAAAGTAAATTGAACTGAAAATAAAAAGATTCAAAATTTTTATAATTAAATTAATTAAATAGATTGAGTTTTTTAATTATAACATAATAAATATTCACGAACGTGTACTTTGCTTTTGATTGGCTAAGAATCGAAACTTTTCAACGGATAAATCACATGATCAATCATATTAGAATCCAACCAATCTAAATCACAAGTTTAGTTTAGACATCTAAACAAGCATGCCCTATCTTACCTAAATCAAGTTTAATTAGTTGCAGTTAGTCCCACTAATTGGTTGGAGCATTAAATGACATGTAAACAGCATGTGGTGTGGTAATCTTATCTGTGCTATCTGGAGAAATTGCATCCTTACGTTTAGTTGGTTCAGGATTGATTGCCTATCGTTTCCTTCCTGTTAATGCCTGATTATCGAAAGAAATTAAATTTGTTTTATTCCTTTAATTTGCTGTTTATTACAGAAATTATGTTGATTAGACGGCAAACATTGAAAACAGCAATGTAACGACAGGATTTCTTCATATTCACTTGATTAGAGACCTAATTTTGTTGGATTTTTCTCCTTTTTTTTGAAATTTGTATCTGTTATCATTTAGATGTGTACCGGATAAATTTTTAGATTAATGTAATAGTCTATAAATTACGTCAATAAGACATTTTACACTAGACAAATCCTATGTAATAGGTTCAATCAAAATAGTATAAATAGAAGAATTCGAACACAAGACTTTTTGATTTCATAATGCCCGCTCTACCAACTTAACAATTCTTTGTTATTGTCATGATTAGTTTTTCTTCCTTGATTAGACGGTGTATTAACATTACTCTCACTTGTGGTACTTTTATTTTTCTTTGGAAGGTTTTGAAATCATAATATGTGAAACTGTCCCAAACTTTTTTTAAGGGTTAATTATAAAACAAATGATGTTTTCTAAATTTTACATATTAATTTGAATTTTAAATAGTATTAAAATGTTATAATTTACTATTTTTAACAAAAATAGTCCGACATTAAGTATGTTTGCTAAAAATAAAAAGTTGAAATATTTTAGATTTGCTTTTTGAAGTTCAAACTTGAATTGTAAAATTGAATAAAATTTGATTTTTTATAATTAATTATATTTTTAGCAATGATTAAAA
Source organism: Erythroxylum alaternifolium (assembly GCA_027478495.1). Taxonomy (NCBI): domain Eukaryota; kingdom Viridiplantae; phylum Streptophyta; class Magnoliopsida; order Malpighiales; family Erythroxylaceae; genus Erythroxylum; species Erythroxylum alaternifolium. The sequence continues at coordinate 60,161,946 of JANIIA010000004.1, read as the reverse complement.
AATTCAACCGATTTGGTCGGTTCAACTGTAAAAATCTTGAACCGGTCAATTTTTCGATTATATTTTTAAGTTTGTGGTTTAATTTAAATTAATAACTCTTATTATTAAAAAGCAATCATTTAAGTAATTAATTAATTAATTAGACGATATTTACATACTTTATAATCTATTTTTTAATTAAACTTCAAATTTTTTATAAATAAGTAGAATTAATTTTAATTATATTTAAAATTCTTTAATTTTATTCAATATTTACCCAGTTTAAAACAATCTGATAACGATTAAACTTTTTAAACCTTAAACCTCTTGTTTTACTAGTTTAACTTCTGATTCAGTTTTTAAAACATCAATTTTTAGTTAAAGAATTAAATAGATAAAGAATGAGAGCTTTTTATTGGGTGTTGATTAAATTCTATAATTCATATATTTTAAATAAAATACTTAATAATAACATAAATTAAAAGTATGGAATTTTGAAATCTGTTGGCTTTCATTGCCCCACTAATTTCTTTGTCTATTGAATATCAGTAGTTGTAAAGGGAAGGTGATAGTTCTACCAAGAAAAAAAAAAGAGAAGAGGAAGGTGAATAATCATTGACATGATCCATACCAACTCAAAGAAATCAATAATTAGAGGAATCATCCATGACAGGTAGATTTTTAATCTGGTTTGGCTCCATCTTTCACAGGCATTCAAATCAAAACTACACTATACCTACCTACAGTCCCTTCAAATCAATATACAAACGTTCCTACTTTTCAGGAGAATCCCCTACTTTTTCTTCTGCATAAGTTTGTTTTTTGTTATAAGTAAAGAATCTTTTTAACAAATTTACCTTAACGTGTAACTCTTCGGTTTAATCTTAAAAATCTAGAATCATTTAACTTTTCGGTTCGATTATAATTTTTATTGTAAAAAACGATCAATTTATTAATTAATTAGACAATTTTTGTAAATTAATAAGTTTTTAATAAAAATAAATCAATTAATTTGTATTTATCAATTTTTAATTAAACTTTATTTTTTATAAATAAGAGTAATTTTTTTCGATCATATTTCAAATTCTTTAATTTTATTTAATTTTTAGCTAATTTTATAACGATCTAATTTCGATTGAACATTTTAAAACTTAAATTTCATGTTTTATTGGTTTAACTTTGAATCGTGTCTTTAAAACATTGGTATAAATAATAAAACCTAATTTTATTAAATTTAAGAAATTATTGGTATTGTTTTATTATATTTACTTTTATTGTCACAGTCACCCTTGTATCAAGTTGTCCAGTTCTTATGCTATAAATATATCCCTGGCTCTTTTGAGGTACTTGTCATGTGAAGAAGTTGACTATCTGTCTACTCATTAAGCTCAACAGAGCTTCAACTGTACAATGGCATAAGATATATCTAACATATAGCCTGCAAGTGTACAATGGTGTTTGTGTGTTTTTGTGAAATGAGGAGATGAGATCCACACAGGTACTGGAGAATTATGAGAAAGCAACCACCATGGAAAAGCACATTTCTACACTTTCTCTTGTTGACATCTACTCAACAAACCAATTACTTTAAAATTTACCTTTGGAACTATATTAATATTTGATAATTCAAATTATTCAGTTTTGATATTTATGCTAACGATTGAATTATCAAAAATTAATACAATTGTACCCTAAAAATATATATGAGTGATATAAAAAATAATTATAGGACTTATTATATAATACTAACTTATTAATTATACTTTTGATTATTCTTTTTAAAATTATATTAATATATGAGAATCCAAATTATCCAATTGTAATATTTATGCTAATGATTTATGTTAGTGAATATATAAAACGAATTAAGTTGACCTCATACAATAGCTTGAGCTTTTGTGGTGAAATGATTACTTAACATGACATCAGAGCCTTTATGACTAAGTGGTTGTGAATTTAAATCTTACTACCCACTTATTATTCAACACAAGGTAGAGTGAGTTTGTGCAAGTTTCAAATCTAAATGACTTTCACTTGAGGAGGTGTGTTAGTGAATATATAAAACCGATTAAGTTGACCTCATATAATAACTTAAGTTTTGTGGATTGGTTAACAATTTAATTATGAAATTTTGAATTTTAAAAACTAATTAATAATTATAAAATTTTATTTTAAAAATAAACTACACACAAATCAACACGAGCTTTTTTGTGGTGATGGGGTCGTCGTCTGCATTAAATCCTGTCTGGTGAATCAAAGTCTTTGGTTTTGATCGTAGATTTGCAGCAGTTGAAATGCATAGTCTCTTAGATTTTAGTACAAGGCAAAATTTGTAGGGTGCAAAATGAAGGCTTTTACACACTTTTTTTGGAAAGTTAATCTCTTTATTGGGAAGTGAGACTACGAACAACAATCAAAATCATATTAGTTTGGTTTCAGTAGTTCAAAAAACATAATGGTTCTGTGACTCCTGTCAATCAGGAGACTGAACATGCCTTCTTCTTTCAAACTTTGAACACCAACACTTTCACTCACCTTCCTTCCTAGTTCCTTGTAGCCATTACTGGAGACTGTTTTACTATAGTGACGCTGTTTCATGTGTTCAAAAGTTACTATAAGGTAAGGTGGATGATTGAAATTCATCCTTGGAAATAGATCGAATCATCTAATTCAACTTAATCATTTCCAAGTTTTACTTAGAGTCCTGATAAACGATTAGTTGAATTTGAGTCACGAGTTCTGAATTCTAATTTGAGTTTAACATTACCTTGAAAGATACAGTCGATCCATTTGATAGGTTGAATTTTCAAAATTAATTTTAGTCTAAAATTTGATGAATTGGAATTAAATTCGCAGCCCTAATTTAATTTAATTATTGAATTAAGTTTGGTTTTAAAATTTTATAAATTTGAGTCCCGCGATCAGAAATTTAATTTACATTTGAACTATTTGATAAAATTTTAGGTTAAATTCTCAAACATAATTTTAGTTTAAAATTTGATGAATTCGAATTTAATTTGTTAGTAGATTGGATTTTAGGGATATGTTATTCTTATTGAAAAAGTTTAAATAAGTAATTTAATTTTTATTTTTAATAAAAAATAATTTGATTATTACCTAACCATTTATTCATAAAATATATAAAATTGTAATTATATAGATCATTATTTGATTTTATAGTGTATTTAAGAGAGAAGTAATTTACATATATACATACATACATACATATATATATGTATATATATTGTATTTGAATTAAATTGACGAGTCGGATTCTGATTTATTTTCTGTATTAGACCTATTCGATTTCTTGAACTTGGAAAAAACATATAATCAAATATTAAAATTATTGATTCCATTTTATCCTCAGAAAATAAAATAGTGTATAGATAGAATTAGGACTGTTAATGTCAACACATGCTTTCATTAGCAAAGTGGTATTAGAGCTAGTTATACATCAAACACATATGTGCTTCGAGTCTCCAGAACAATTGAGGTTTCGACAGGTATTGACTCCCGAGTGGAGGAGTATGGGCGCGCTTCACAGCAAAAATGTAGTAAATGTATAGATAGAATTAGAACCGTTAATGTTAACATGTATTTTCATTAGCAAAGTTTAATTTTTGTACAGCTTGAGTATCAGCAGTAGTCCAACTCCATTGTATATATATGAAAATATAAGAGAATATTTTATTTAAAGATTTTTAATTAGAATTGTCGTAACCTTTCTATTAGTTAAAAATAAGATTGTATATTATTGTATCTCTTTAAATTTCATATATTAGCAGAATTTGTATCGAGAATTATTGTTATTGTTATTTTAAAAATTCTTATTTTCTATTTCTTAAAGTTTAAAGTTGATGTAAGAAATAGAAATCTGCAAAAATGTTATGATATATTGATATAAGTAAATTTCCAAAAATAAAAGCTTTTTTGAATTAAAGAAAAATACCATAAAGTGAATTGGCTTGTGATTGGACAAGCAAATAGTCCTAGAGCATAGTATCCTACTATCACCAAACTGGAGAAAAACTTGTACACTGTAGGTCAGCAGTACGAGAACAAAAGCAAATCAAGCTGGACACGAAAATCCAGGAAAGCATCAGACGGTCCAGAAGTGATGAGAAAGCACTCGTGTGCAGAAGATGCATCGGCTCTTTTTTAATCTTTATTAACTCATTATTATCTATCTTTTTTACTTTTTTACTGTCCAGCAGTAAAAAAGATCTTTTTTACTCAATTGCTGACGCACGCACAGTACCTTCTTCTTCGCTCCAATTTCTCGCGAGTGCGTCCACCTTCCGCACATTATTGTTTTTACCAAGAGAAGAAAGTGTACGCACGGGAGTTGAAGGAGGTGGGGGAGAGTACGTACAGAATCTGGGTTTTGGATACGAGGACGGAAAAGGCTGAAAAGTCTGCAACTCCGTTCCGTAAATCGACGGCAAAGTCGGGGGGTTTGACGGTGAAGGTGGGCCCCATCGCTGTAATAAATCGCAAGCAAAAGATATTGTTAATGTTGTTGGAGGAAGTGAAGTGAGGGCTGAACAGAGACAGAAGAAGAGCAGTAACACTGCTAACGTTAACATGACGTTATTCACCTGAAACTGAACGTTATCTTATACAATGTCAGTAGTTTTGCCACGTGTCGGCTTCATACCTCTTCATCTCATTACATTTTCTTATTAAAATTAAGGTGACTTTGTGAGTGTTGAGATTAAACTAATTCAAAATTCAATAAATAAAAAATATATTTTGTAAGAAGATAATACATAAAAATACAAACATATTAAATTCATAAATAATAATTAATTTAAATTGAGTTAAACCAAGTTTAATTTTAATTTTATATTTACTTAAAGTTGATGAATTAAATTATTGATTGCAATTAATCAAACTATATTTTTAAAAAATTAGTATTAAAAATAAAAAATAAATTCATTATTAAACTAATTTAAAATTCATATGATTTAATTCAAAATACAATCGATTTCACATTTAAGCATAACAGTCCATTGAGCCCCTAAGGGTGGTCGAGTATAGGACATGAGGCTAAAAGATTACGTGCTCGAATTTCTTTATCAATTCTTTCTCGATCGAGCATGTCACACAGGACTTATCTAATGCAAAGTACTCAATTAATGTAATTTATAAACTATTGCGTTAATGCAAAAATTTACTCAGTACGCATTTAAAAGATAACGATTATGAATTATTCCGCTCTTACAAAAAATAAAAGTCCGTTGATATTGGAGGTTTAAAGTATAGAATGTTGTTTTGTATCTATCTCGAGGGTCAATACTCAATTGGCATAAGCCAACATTGAGATCTAACTCAGGAAAAAATGATAGCTTCTATTAGAAATAGTACCTGTGTACTAGTTGTTTTTTAAATATGATAAATAAAAAATAAAATATGTCAAATTTAAAAAAATAATTAAAATTAATTAAATTAATAGTAAATCAATAAAATCAATAGTACAAGAAATCAATTTTTATATAATTTCATTAATTTTACTAAAATTATTTATTGTTTTTAAAAAGTAAATTTTTTTATAATTTATATAAAAGTTTAAAATTAATTCTTCCATTTAATAGCTCAGTAATTTGATCTGATAATTTTTAAACGTATAATACTATATTTAACTCATTATATCATAAGGAGTAATTAAAAATTAACAAATAGTACAAGTGTTATTTGTCAATTAGATTAATTTATTAATTTAATTAATTTGTTATCTATAATATTTATATATCGAATTATCGATACTTATATTAACATATTAATAAATTTATTAAAATAATAATAATAGTTGAATATAATTATAATTTTCCGTATATGACAAAGATTTACGAGATACATACGAAAAGACTAAAACTAAATACTAAATACCAATATTAAATTGTCAATTTGTCCTGGTCGGTGGATGCTAGTACTTATAGCATCCCATAGGGCATTAATTGTTCGGAAGTGATGTGAGCAGAAGCAATTGCGGCCGCTTATAATTACACACCTCTCTTTTTACCCCTTTCTGAAATTCCTATGAACTTGACCGATGCCTAACTCCTACATTCATACATGTCTAAATCTTACAGAGAGACAAAAGAGATCGTGAAAAGAAGATAAAGAGCATATCTTTGAGAGTCCTTAAAAGCCTCGAGGGGTCATGTGCTTATTCGAGATAAGAATGAACGCAGGATTAGTAGGCGTGCAAGTGGAAGAGTCGAATGTTTTATTGTTCTTTTGCTTCAATCTTTGTTGTGTTCTTATCTTAAGGGATAGGGATGAATATATTGCATCTTTAATGTATATCGAGTATAAACTCATATGATAGTGATATCAATAACTTTTAAAAACGATAAGATCTTGTAACCCTAATTTGTTCAATTTCATTACCAATTTTTTTAAAGAGATTGACAATTCTTTAAATTATGGCTCAGTTTGGAAGAACGGTGACGATTGACAACCTGCTGAAATCAACATGTTAAAATGATAAATACTTATTCTCAATAAATACTTATATGTTTGGGATTGCTGTTTTGGTAACTGCTGAAACTTGAAAATATGTATTTAACAAGTGTGATTACGGTTGCTGAAAAGAGATAAAATGACTAAAAAGTTCATTGATTTAATAAACTATTAATAATTGTATAAATAATTAAAAAATATTATTAGTCATGTAAATTTAAAATTATAAATTAAAATATAAATATAAATAAAATAAATTTAGTAAATAAAATATTTTATAAAAATATATTATTAGTCATAATGGAAAATAATATTTGTAGTGAAGGTTATTAATAAAAAGTAAAATTTTCACCGCAGAAGCAGTTTCTTACTACAATCCTCTTTCTGCTTATTGATTTCTGTGGTGACACTGTAATTTTCTCCAATTTCTAGTTGTTCATCGCAGATCCAAATATATGACTGCGTTTGAAAACTACGATGAATAAGTACTTATTCTCACAACACCACAGATCCAAACACAAGTTATATCTTAGATCTTGAAATTTTAGAAAGAAAAAAGTTACATATATAGTTCTCAATTGGAAAAACTAGAAATCGAAAGTAGGATGAAAATAAATAAATAAATCATTCGAATAAATACTTTGAGAGTAATAAATAATCCATGATTAGTGAATGTTATAATGTAATAAAAAATAATAATATTATCATTTAATTTTATTATATGATAAGACTCGAGAAGTATATATAATAACCCATATAAAGATAGTAACGAGTTGGGTTAAAACTCGAGTTAGACTCAATGATCCAACTCGGGTTAGACTCAATGATGAATAAATCATAAATATTAGTTGATTGCAATTGATGATACATTAATAGGAATAGTTGTTTAAGTATTTAAGCGTAGGATTATTTTAGCAGCAGTTAGTTTAGTTGGCAAGTATTAAACTAAACCAGAATTAAACGACGTAGTTTAAGTTTAAAAAATGCATAACACCACTTAACAGGGACAATTTTGTCATTTCACGTGCAAAGAATTAGAAGCAGTTGTCTTTCATTTAGTTACAGCTAGTATCGGGTTTGTTCTGTTACTTATATATATACGACAAGCTCTTATCTTTGATTTACGTTTTTTATTTCTCGTAACGTATCATTTGTAATCTTGTAAGTTTGTAAGTTTTATATTGAAACTTTAAGTGGTTGCTTGAAGAAGTGGAAGTATGGATCTAAAAGGGATTGCCCGAACCACTATGTAGTGTGTTGTTGTTCATTTGTTTTATGTACTCAAAGTATTCGACTATTTGCTCGTGAGAGTTTGCGTGAGAGAAATATTCAAAGATTTGATAGAAGATTCTTAACACTCAAAAAATGTGTTAAAGTGTGAGTTTGATCAAATTTGATAATTTAGATTTAATTATAAGTTTAATTAAATTTAGTTTGAAGTTTAATCAGATCCAATTAAATATATATTTTATTTAAAAAATTAAAAATAAATTTATTTTATTCAAATCATTTAGAATACTTCTAGTTCAAATTTTAAAATTTAAGACTTAATTAAATCAAATAAATTTAGCATATCAAATCTTTTGTTTCAATTATTTTGTTCTAATTTTGTTCTGCTAAATTTTATGCATATATTTATATAAATTATATGTAAATATATATATGAGATTTAATAGAATATAATATAATCTTAAGTTTATATCCATGTGCATGTAATATTTTTTTTATAAATAAAAAAAAAGAGAGAGAAAGGAAAGGTTTCCAAAACCTAGAAAGGGCTGTCCCAATCCCAAGTTCCCCCAACCCATTGAAAATGACGACGGGAGAGAAGGTGCCTTCAGCCAACTTCAATCTTCTTCTCAGTACAAATCATGGCACATGCATGCCAATGGATGGGAACTTAACAATAATGGCCCAGGTGGTTTCCGTGCAATCATAAATAAATAAATAAATAAATAAATAAATAA
>JANIIA010000004.1:60141518-60153432 GCA_027478495.1 Erythroxylum alaternifolium | reverse complement strand
TTAACAAAAAGTACGTACGTACGTAGCTTTGTAATTGTATAGATATAGACCCTCTTTAGTTCTCATGGTCCTCTACTACATAGGTGGGAGGTTTAGTTTCTTGTTAATTGGGTCTTCTAAAAGTGTTCTTTACAAAAACAAGCAAAAGGGTCTTCGATTCGATCTTCTTCTTTCTTTGTAATGATCTTTTACTGTAAAATCAGGCCAAAAATAAAGAATGAAGGCAGACATGCAAACAAAGCAGGTTAATACTATTTATGGACTCAACTATATAGTTCATTATTAGTGATTGTTTATAGTTATAACAATATCAACAACGTTTTATTAAATACAAGGTTTTAAAAAGTTTAAAAATACGCAATTTAATCTATATTTAATAGAGATAGTATTTTTGATTACTTATTTATAATTAATCTTATTATATAAATTTAAATTTTAAATTAATATGACTATAGACCCACTCATCAAGAGAAACTAAGGTGGCCAACAAAAGAGAGAAAATGTTCATTAGGTGGCCAACATAATACTTTAGCAACTCATTAGGTAAATAAATCAAACTTGAATGAAAAATTTCCAAACTTAATTTGTGGATTACATACAATTGACCACTCATCCTTTATCTAAAATTTGTTTGTTATATTTAATACCAAATAAAATATTAGAATTTTTAATATGGATAGAGTGTAAAGTCTATTAACAAGAATTGAACTTGAGTCAATAATTGTTAAAATGACTAAAACTAATCATTTGGATAGTTGATTTTTACCACTCATAAACCCTTTAACATTTTTATGTTTGGTTAATATAAGATAATCTAACACTTCCCCTCAAGTGACAACTGGACAAGTGCAACTGGGACTAGATATCCAGTTATCACTTGAAATAAACGTAGTGGTAACTGGACAAGATTGCTGAGACTTGACATCCAGACAGACAACTTGGAAATTAACAATCTGGAGTAAATCTGATCTTATATCATATTAGAATTTTTAATACGAGTAGAGTGTAGAGTCTACTAACAAGAATTGAGCTTGGGTCAACAATTATCAAAATAACTAGAGCTAGTCATTTGGATAATTGACTCTTACCAATTATAAACCCTTTAACATTTTTATGTTTGATCAATATGGGATACTCTAACATAAAATACTTAAAATATATTTTTTCTTTGATTAAGATATTTATTTTTAAGACTTTGAGTTAAATAGTCTAAAATCCTTTTTTATCGAACTACACTTTATTTTGTATTTGTTTGATTATCTTTTTAAACAAATTATTCTCATTTAAATATTATTAAAATTATATTTTGACTAAGAAATTGCTTTTAGTATTAACCAGTTTTTAATTTTAAAATTATCTTTTTAAGTATTTATATTTGTCAATGTACACAACTTTACTCCATGTGTTAAGAATACGACGATCTTCATATCTTATGTAATTACTTAAGAACGTATTTATGGGCATGCTAATGACATAAGTTTGTGAGAAGTGAACAACTAAAACGAGTTTTAGTTGGTGATTGAAAAGTGCTAACACAAAGGAAAACATGTTGTGAAAGTGGAAAGCATCGGGTAAAGTTTTTAGATGGAGTAAATATAATATTCTCTTATCCGTGTCCTTTTGTTCCTGTGCTGTCACGTGCGTCATCAACTCTCCTGAGTGATCACTTCCAAATAATTTATTTAACAAAATATAAATTTTTTTACCAATATTAGGATAAATAAAATTTTATTATTATTGACCTTTAATTTGAATTTCTATTTAAATATTTGGAATTACTTTGTTATTTAATTATAAAAATTCAAATAAATTAAAACTATAAAATAAATAAATGTTTATAAATAGTATAAAAACGACAAAACTCCTTAAACCTTTGTCAGAAATATCTGCGACACAGTTCGAGTTCAATTATTACCGGGAATAGCCGGTGGTCGGTCGGTTTCTCGAAACCCTATGCTGGGCAGTGCCTCCATTGGAGAGATCGAGAGTGCATTAAGAGGAAGAGAAAGCTGGAGCGAAGGGAGAAGAGAGAAGAGAGATTTTGTTGCTGAGTCTTTTGGGTTGGTGTGTGTGTGTGTGTGTGTGTGAGTTAGTGATGATGTGTGTGTCTGTCTCTGTGTTGCGTCTGTGTGAGGATGCGTGAAATGAGCAACCCTCCCATTCTCATAACACGAGCTCAAAATTTTCTCAGTCTCTTCACGTATCTCTGATAACCAGAGCCTCTCTGCCATAGTTGCAGACTCAGAAGATCATGATAGCCCTTCGTTTCATCATCACAGCATCTCTTTCACTGTTCTCTTTCTTTACTTATCTCTAGCCTCTTTAATTTCCCACTTCTTCTCTCACCTTCTTTTTCATTTTCTTTGGCTCTCTTTTTCTTGTTCAGGACTGTACTTAGTGAAAATAGTCTTTTGTTTGTGTCTGTGTGGCTATGGCGGAGGGTTATGAGCCCTACCATGTCCCACAACAAAGTAGAAGAGATAAGCTAAGAGTTGTGGCTCAAAATCATCCTGAACTTCATGCTTGCGCTGGTTTACTACCTATCTACGATCCCTCGTTACTCTCTTCAGATTTGCTTGCGTGTGCGAACAACTCCCTCTCAGGTGTAACTGAGTCTTGTAAAGCGAACCCGGTTTGTGTTGTTAAAGAGGAAGGTTCCAATTTGATGGCTTTTGCTGGTGGGATCGTGAATGCTTCTTCGTCTTCTTCTTCTGCTACTCATCACCAAACTTACTTGGATCCACGCTCCTCGTTGTCCATAAATCCTAGTTCAATTCAAGATATTAACAGTAACCCTTTTCTTTATACACCACATAACCTTCATAGTCTCAGAGATTTTGACCACTCCTATAATAGTGGCAGTGAAGTGATAGTGTTCAAACCAGAACCTTTGTCTTTGACCGCCCATGAATCTAATGCCACTGGACAAGGGTTGTCCTTATCTTTATCCTCTCACCATCCCCATCAAGTTAATCTTCCTTTAGAGCTTAATTTGCAAAGATATGGCTCTGCAATTTATGCGGATAAAATTAGCAGTGCTGGTGTGTGTATGGTTCCGGGGAGTGGTTCGACCTCGAACGAGGTATCTAGAAGCTCGGTCCCTCTTGGTCCATTTACGGGGTATGCTTCAATTTTGAAGGGATCGAGGTTTCTGAAGCCTGCACAACAGTTACTTGAAGAGCTTTGTGATGTCGGTCGGGGAATTTACGGCGAGAAGATCACAGTGGACGCTTCTCTGATGGATCCTCCCATTGAGTGTTTGAGTGCGAGTGAGACTGTCGATGATCAGACTAGTTGTGGGGATGCAAGTGAAAGTCGGAGAAAGAAATCGAGGCTTATTTCAATGTTAGACGAGGTATTCTTCCTTGCTCTATCAAGTTTGAGTTCTTTTAACGTACAATTCATGTTCTTTGAGTTCTTTTAGATTCACGGTTCTAATTTTTTACCTTCTTCTCTGCATAGAGTCGTCACTTCAGGTCTCTTCACCTCAAGACGAGTCATTTAGGCTCTGTGGGAGCCATTAGTTGGGCCATATTAAATGATTTAGTGATTATTTAATGCATTATCTGAGGCAGTCATTGCTTCAACCAAAACTGCGGATTGGTGGTTTTGCATGAACCAGTTATTGTATAATGCTTTTGAAATTTATATCATTCCTCAACTGCATAATTGTATTCTTGTTATTCGGGAGATAGACTTAGATCATAGATAGCCTCGATGATCACCAAATCATCTTTTTGGAAAAGGTGATAGGAGGGAATATATGCACACGAATAGTGTTGTTATAAAGTGTCTGACAACCGTAGAAAGAGTTCTAATAGGTTACAAAGTCACCATTTTTGGAGGTAATGTGCATAAAGTGATTAAAGGAATCCATTTGAAAAGATTTATACTCCGACAAAGCGAGTAATACCAAGCACTATCGGATTCCAAACCTAAAGAGAAAACAGATGAGTAGAGGACAAGGTGTCCGAACTTTTTCAAGGAGTGGCTCAAATTGAAGTAGGTTATACTAACCAAACTAGCCATCAGTTTCTTGTGTGATTCTTACCTTTTTAAGGTTAAAAAAAGAAGATAGAAGTTGTAGGTGCTATCATTCTTCCATGTGCATTTTATGTAGTCATGATTAGCAATAAAACCAAATTTGAATGGTAGTTGAAGGTTGTAACAAATCCATGTTACCAGCTTTTTTATGTGTAAGATCTCATTGATTCTCATCAGAAAACCTTTTTACGTATAGATTGTGGATTGAGGATTATATAGTTACTCTAGGGCTATTGGACCATCAAGTAAAGAATGGAATAGTTACCAGATTTTAGTTGAGTAGTTGGCAACATTTGGCATGTAATCCTGTCACGTCAAAAGGAGAAGAAACATAACTGCATACATACGGAGAAGGAAACCTCTTTTGTTCTACCTTTTACCAAACCTATTTGCATTGCTTGTTAAAACGTTTTGGTCATGTATATATAGTTTTGGTAGTTTGTTCTTTTGAAATGTACTTGTCACCTTAATCAGGGACTCTTATTCTTCATCGAGATTTATCTTGATTTTGTCATGTTCTTCCTCCCTTCCTCCTTTATCTTTTTCTTCTCCTCCTTGGATAAAGCTCAAGGAAAATTTTGAACTTATTGGGACCATGAATATGATTTTACTTTGTTGGGAGTTGTTTTTTGTTTTTACCTTAGATTCATTTCTTTGGTTTACAAATTTCACACATTTGATTAATCTCTTCTTATCTTATGCTTCAAGTGTGTGTGTATATATATATATATGATCAAAGCCTATAATTTTGTGCTTTTAGTTTTTTCTAACCCTTAATGTTCATCGTTTGCAATCATAGGAATTTCGATAATTTGGATTACTAACTTGTTTATTTCACCAGTTTGCTTGGTTTATCACTTTATTGCATTCTGTGCTAATACGAATGTGTGTGTATATATGTGTGTGTGTGTGTGTGTGTGTGTGTATATATATATATTGATGTATAGAAACTACCTGGCACACGAATGAGGTTTATACATACAAACTATATATACACATAAGTTTTAGAAAGTAAGATTAGAAGTTCTGGATGCATTTTTGGTTAAACTCCTTTGTAGAGTGGTGACATGGATTGGGATTCAATTCTTGGCGAACTGTGGCAGCATGCTTAATCTTTTATGGTTGGTGTAAAACACAATGGGATCTTTGGTGATTACTAGACTCCTCAAGGGGAAATATGCACAAGTCGTGCATAGCCATGGATCTTCATTATCTGCTTTTTAACATGAATATATATTGTTTCTGCATTCATTGAGGTGACTAATGCCTTTAAATCTCTTTAATGGATAATCTGATGTAAATTGTGTTGAATTAAATTGAAATTTACTTTGCCAAGTTGGTACTATTATTCTAACAACTATTCAACAAAGCCCGCCTTTCCAATCCTTACTACAACTTTGAAGAAGTACTTGTAGGAACCTTGCAGTGCTGTTTTAAACAAATATCTTCAGTCCCGCTCACTGGCGATTCAAAACTACTCACGTTGTTTGATTTTATTAGGTGTACCGGAGGTACAAGCAATATTATCAGCAGATGCAGGCGGTCGTGGCATCTTTTGAGTGTGTTGCTGGACTTGGCAATGCAGCTCCATATGCAAACTTGGCTTTGAAGGCCATGTCCAAACATTTCAGGTTATTGAAGAATGCTATAACCGATCAGCTTCAGTTCTCGTCGAACAAGGCACATGGTCAACTTAGCCAGGGAAAAGAGGAAGCTACAAGGTTTGCATGCACTGATAGAGGTATTTATAGCCAAAGACCTGTCCAGAGCCCAGTATTCATCGAGCACCAACCTGTTTGGCGACCTCAGAGGGGACTTCCTGAGCGTGCAGTAACGGTACTCAGGGCATGGTTGTTTGAACACTTCTTGCATCCGTATGTATCGAAATTGATTCCCCTCCACTTTATAGTGGAAGTGGCTTCTGCTTTGAATTGTGTGGCATTTGACTATTAACAAGTGATGATTGTTTTTCCTGTGTTTATTTCTGCGCCCCTACAAAATGCAAAATTTTAATTACATTAATCTACCGAGTTCGATCAATTCATTAACACCATAACTTTTGCTTTTTGTTGCAGTTATCCTACAGACACAGACAAGTTAATGTTGGCCAAACAAACTGGCCTATCCCGGAGTCAGGTGACGAATTCTTATTCACTTTATCATTCTTCTGTGATTGATCTGAATCCAATTTTTCCATTGGAAAACATTATTCCTTTCACCTAAATAAATTGATTATACTTATTCTTGAGGTAATGGTAAGTTATGATATTGAAGTTCTTGTTATGCAAGGGCAGATGTCTAATACATGTTTCATGATGTGTGAATTTATTTGTTCAACAGGTATCTAATTGGTTCATCAATGCTAGAGTAAGACTCTGGAAACCAATGGTCGAAGAAATACACATGCTGGAAACCCGGCAAGCACAGAAGGTCTCTCAGAGGGAGGACAAACATATCAAAATCTCTAGTGATCAGATGACAGCGTCCAATTCTCTTGCAGCAGACAACCCTTCAACCTCCAGCCAAAGGGTTCAAGATGTACCAGCAAAGCGAACAAGAAATGAGCTTCCTAATATACCTGAAGGTGGTGGAGAGCCAGTGAACTTGTCTTATAACAGCTTGTCAAGTCATGCACAGATGGGAGGTGGCATGAGCATGGCAGGTTCAAGTACTGGTGTGTCCTTAACTCTTGGCCTTCACCAGAACAACGGGATGGGTTTTCCAGAGTCTTTTCAGATGAATGCTGCTCAACGTTTAGGCCTTGGCCTTGAAGCACAAAGTGAAGGGTACGTTCTGGGTGGTTTTGAAGCACAGAATCGACATTTTGGAAGGGATGTGATTGGAGGGCAGCTTTTGCATGATTTTGTCGGCTGAAGATGAATTAGAAGCTGGCACTCGAACTAATGAAGTTGCTATTTAGACGTCTTTTTTTTTTTTTCATATATCCGATCAGAAAAAGAAGGTAATGTGATGTGTAACAAGGTTTTTCGTTTTTTTCAATCAAATTGCAGTGTATATGATCTCAGTTCGGAAGATTATGTGGGTCGTAGGAGAAAAAGATTGGTGTTATATTCTTCTGTAAATCTGTAATGTAAGTGCTAAGAAACGATACCTTTCGGATTCTGGTAAGTAAAAAAGCCAAAACTGGCTTCTAATGGTGCCATTTTTAGCTAATTTTTAGAGCCTGAAACATTTCAGGGTTCAACTATTCAATCCTTCCTCTCTTCGTGGAGGTGGTTTTCCTATTAACTTCGTAGCGAACCACCAGAAAAAACCTTTTACTTTCTCGAGTTTAACACTTTGTACCCATTTCAATCAAAGGACTGCTGATGGTTCTTAACTTTCTTTGCAAGTCTATATTTGGGACCATGAACTTGAGCTTTCTCGGAAAATATCAATCGTTTATGGTCCTCGTAAGTTTTCAAGGTCTCACGGGGCCTGAGCTTGGACCTGGTGGAGATGAAACACGTGCTGAGAATATAAACTTGTTTATTGGAGTCCAAGTTCAGGTCTAAAATTACAAGCTTTCTATCTAGAATCTTCTAGTGTTTGATCATTTGGTTACTTAGATTATTGTTAGAAGGATGGAAAAGAATGATGTGTATAGTTTTTATAATTTTACATTAGTGTTTTTGTGTGGTGTAGGATGGTTTATAAGTAGTAGAAATATCCCTTTCTAGTTTGGTTTAAGAATTGAGAAGAAGTAAAAACTTTTAAGTGAGCGAAGAAGTAAAGTTGAGTGAGTTGTAGTATTTTGAGTGAGTGTTTTTGTAATATTTTCTTGAGTTTGAATAAGAAGAAGTTTGTGTGAGTTCATCTCCAACAAAAGTGGTATTATAGTTAGTTGGAAATTTATTTCAAAGTATACACTATAATAGATCAAATTGAAGCTCTCCATGATAAGAATCCAACGCTGCTAGAATCTCTTCAATCGGAGGTCTAATGCGCCGCCACGTGCCACCAAAACGTTGCTGCCAGAAAGTAAGTCAACTCAACGAGTTAAGTTGAGTTAGAGTTGAGTTGCAAGCCGTGAAGCTTGTTGATCGAGTTGCTGACCTAGCTGCTTGAGCCGTTTGACCAAGCTGTCAAAGCCAAGTTGACTGAGCCGTTAAAGTCATTGATGTTGACCAGGTTAGGGTTGACTTTGACTGTTGACTAAAGTTTAAAATTTTGACCAAGTCCTTTCCAAAGTTTTTTCGACATTTCGGATCTATCCGCCTTATCAGAATTTTCAAAATCTTGCTATAGTGAATGATGTGGCATTCTTTCAAGTTTCGACATTCAACAACAATAATTATGACAACTGGAGTATCAAGATGAAGGCCCTCCTTGGAGCGCATGTTGTTTGGGATATCATAGAGAACAGCTTAAACGAGCCAAAAAATGAAGATGCTCTTACACAAAATCAAAAGTCAACATTGAAGGATTCAAGAAAGAGAGACAAGAAAGCTATCTACCTCATCTATCAAGCATTAGATAATGATGACTTTGAAAAGATTTCCGGTGCAATTTCATCGAAAGAAGCATGAGAGAAGTTACAAACCTCTTACAAAGGAGTCGAAAAGGTGAAGAAAGTTTGTCTCCAAATATTAAAAGGTGAATTTGAATCTTTATACACGAAAGCATTTGAGTCTATTTCAGATTATTTCTTAAGAGTAGTTGTTGTTTCTAATCAATTGAAAAGAAATGATGAAAAGTTAGAAGATGTGAGAGTAATAGAGAAGATACTTCGTTCATTAGATCTCAAATTTGAGCACATCGTGGTGATGATTGGAGAAACTAAAGACTTTGAAGAAATGACAATCGAGCAACTCCAAAGATCATTGCAAACATACGAAGTGAAGCATAAGAAGAAACAAGGGGTCACTGAGCAACTCCTCAAGCTGCAACTCAAGGATATGCATGAAAGCCAAGGCAATGATAGAAACCAACGTGACCAAGGTAGAGGTAAAGGCTGTGGACGAGGTGGAAGTCGCGATCGTGGACGAGGTTGGAATTACAATAACAACAATTCCAACAAAAGGGAAAGTTCAACACATCGCCGAGGAAAAGGCAATCCGAACTCGAGGCATGACAAATCTCAAGTTCGATGCTATAATTGTCAAAAGTTTGGGCATTATAATTCAAAATGTAGAGCTCCCAACAACAGAGTCGAGGAGAAGGCCAACTACGTGGAGGAGAAGATCGATGAGAAAGAAATTCTTCTTCTAGCGCGAAAGGAGACAGATGATGGCCAAACAAATTTCTGGTATCTTGACAGTAGTACAAGCAATCACATGTATGGAAGGAAAGATATGTTCGTAGAGCTAGACGAGTCACTAGGAGGAAATGTCTCATTTGGAGATGATTCTACAATAACAGTGAAAGGGATAGGTAACATTCTTATCCGTTTGAAAGTTAGGAGACATCAATTTATTTCCAATGTCTACTATATGCCCAATATAAAAAGTAATATCTTAAGTTTGGGAAATTTTTTAGAGAAAGGTTATGATATTCATATGAAGGATTATAATCTTTTTATAAAAGATGATAAGAATAACTTCATTGCTAAAGTACTGATGTCAAAGAATAGAATGTTCCTGGTCAACATACAAAGTGACATTACAAAGTGTCTGAAAGCTTGCTAGAAAGATGCATTATGGCTATGACATCTTCGATTCGAGCATTTCAATTTTGGAGGATTGGAGCTTTTATCTAAGAAGGAGATAGTGAAGGGGCTACCTTGCATCAACCATCCTGATCAATTTTGTAAAAGGTGTCTACTCGGAAAACAATTCAGAAAAAGTTTTTCAAAGGAGTCAGATTTAAGAGCCAAGAAGCCACTCGAACTAATTTATATTGATGTGTGTGGTCCGATCAAGTCAAGCTCTCTCAGAAACAGTAATTATTTTCTTCTCTTTATAGATGATTTTTCAAGGAAAACATAGGTATATTTCTTGAAGCAAAAGTCAGAAGTTTTTTAGGTTTTCAAGAAGTTCAAAGCTGCAGTGGAGAAAGAAAGTGGAAGAAAGATCAAAGCCATGAGATCCGACCAAGGAGGAGAATTTACTTCTAAGGAGTTTCAAAATTTTTACGAAGCAAATGGAATTCATCGACCCTTGACAGTTCCGAGATCCCGCCAGCAAAACGGCATAGCAGAAAGAAAGAACCGAACTATTCTTAACATAGTTCGGAGTATGCTCAAAAGCAAGAAACTACCCAAGGAGTTTTGGGCGGAAGCGGTAGTGTGTGCAGTCTATTTGTCGAATCGATCTCCAACGAGAAGTGTTTGGGGAAAGACACTGCAAGAAGCATGGAGTGGAAGAAAGCCTGACATTTCCTATTTGAGAGTTTTTGGAAGCATAGCGCATGCTTATGTACTCGACGAGAGAAGAACCAAGCTTGATGATAAAAGTGAAAGCTTCATCTTCATCTGCTATGACGCAAATTCGAAAGGCTACAAGCTTTACAATCCAAACAATAAGAAGGTTGTGATCAATCGAGATGTGGTATTTGATGAAGAAGGACTATGAGATTTTGGATCTCATACAGATGACTTCAATTTCTCTCCTCAATTTGAAGATGAGCATGCACCAACAAAGCAATCTGGAGAAGCCCAACAAGAGCCTATAACTCCACCACCTTCGCCAGCATTAAGTACTCATAGAGACGAGTCACCTTCGTCATCTTCAAATGGGAGTCAAAGTGAAATAACTGCGCTACGTACACGAAGTCTTCGAGATCTCTATGAGGTAATTGAACGACAAGATAATCTGACACTATTTTGTCTTTTTGCCAATTGTGAACCAGTGAGTTTTCAAGAAGCTGCACAAGAGAAGAAGTGGAAAGATGCAATGGACGAAGAAATAAAGGCCATCTAGAAGAATGACACATAGGAACTCGTTTCACTTCCCAAAGGGCATAAGGAAATAGGTGTCAAATGGGTGTACAAAACAAAGCGAACTGCTAAAGGAGAGATTGAAAGGCATAAGACGATGCTAGTTGCGAAAGGCTATAGTCAAAAGGCTGGAATTGACTATGATGAGGTATTTGCTCCTGTTGCTCGATTAGAGACTATTAGACTAATCATTTCTTGGCAGCTCAAAAAAAGTGGAATATACATCAAATGGATGTTAAGTCTGCCTTTCTAAATGGAGTTATTGAAGAAGAAGTCTACATTCAGCAACCATCAAGCTACAAAGTCAAAGGCCACGAAGACAAGGTGTTGAAGTTGAAGAAAGCTCTCTACGGGTTGAAGCAAGCACCAAGAGCAAGGAATAACTGCATCAACAAGTACTTTCTTGAGAACAACTTCACCAAGTGTCCATCTGAAAATGCTCTTTATGTCAAAATCAAAGATGGAGACATTTTGATCGTGTGCCTGTATGTGGATGATCTCATCTGAACATCCTTTCATGTTAGAAGAAGAATTTCTTTCTCATCGGTCTTCTCCTCCACGTAATTGGCCTTCTCCTTGACTTTGTTGTTGGGAGCTCCACATTCTGAAGCATATTGCCCAAACTTTTGACAATTATAACATCGAACTTGAGATTTGTCATACCTCGAGTTTGGATTGCCTTTTCTTTGGCCTTGTGTTGAACTTTCCCCTTTGTTGGAATTGTTGTTATTGTAATTCCAACCTCGTCCATGATCGCACCTTGTCCACAACATTTACCTCTGCCTCGGCCACATTGGTTTCTATCATTGCCTTGTCTTTCATGCATATCCTTGAGTTATAGCTTGAGGAGTTGCTCAGTGATCCCTTGCTTCTTCTTATGCTTCTCTTCGTATGCTTGCAATGATCTTTGGAGTTGCTCGATTGTCATTTTTCCCAAGTCTTTAGTTTCTTCAATCGTGACCACGATGTGCTCAAATTTGGGATCTAATGAAC
>JANIIA010000004.1:60117749-60141418 GCA_027478495.1 Erythroxylum alaternifolium | reverse complement strand
TAGCCTCTACCTCTGCCTCGGTCACGTTGGTTTCTATCATTTCTTTAGTTTTCATGCATATCCTTGAGTTACAGCTTGAGGAGTTGCTCAGTGATCCATTGCTTATTCTTATGCTTCTCTTCGCATGCTTGCAATGATCTTTGGAGTTGCTCGATTGTCATTTTTTCCAAGTCTTTAGTTTCTTCAATCGTGACCACGATGTGCTCAAATTTGGGATCTAATGAACGAAGTATCTTCTCTATTACTCTCACATCTTCTAACTTTTCACCAAATTAGAAACAGTAACTAATCTCAAGAAATAATCTAAAATAGACTCAGATGCTTTCATGTGTAAGGATTCGAATTCACTTCTTCATATTTGGAGACGAATCTTCTTCACCTTTTCGACTCCTTTGTAAGAGGTTTGCAACTTCTCCCATGCTTTTTTGGCTGAGATTGCATCGGAAATCTTTTCAAAGTCATCATCATCTAATGCTTGATAGATGAGGTAGAGAGCTTTCTTGTCTCTCTTTCTTAAATCCTTCAATGTTGACTTTTGATTTTGTGTAAGAATATCTTCATTTTCTGGCTCGCTAAAGCTGTTCATTATGATATCCCAAATATCGTGCACTTCAAGGAGGGCCTTCATCTTGATACTCCAGTTGTCATAATTGTTGTTGTTGAGTGTCGGAACTTAGAAGGATGCCACACCATTTGCCATATCGCTCATTATGGCAAGAATTTGAAAATTCTGATTGAGTGGACAGATCTAGAATGTCGAAAAAACTTTGAGAGAGACTTGGTCAAAATTTTAAACTTTGCTCAACTGTCAAAGTCAACCCTAACTTGGTCAACGTCAACGACTTTAACGGCTCAATCAACTTGGCTTTGACGGCTTTGTCAAATGGCTCAAGCAGCTAGGTTAGCCGCTCGGTCAACAAGCTTCAAGGCTTGGTCAACTCGGTTGGACTCAGCTCCAACTCAGCTCAACTCGGTGAGTTGACTTACTTTCTGGCAACAACGTTCTGGTGACTAGTGGCGGCGCGTCAGACCTCCGATCAAGGTGATTCTGGCAGCGTTGGATTCGTCGCGTTGAGAGCTTCGATTTGATATATTATAGTGTATACTTTTGAAATAAATTTCCAACTAACTCTGATACCACTTTGTTGGAAATGAAATACGTGACAAATAATTTTTTATTCAAATTTAAGAAAATATTACAAGAATACTCTCACTCCAGATACTACAACTTATTCAACTTTGCTTCTTCACTTACTTAGAAGTTTTTACTTCTTATCGATTCTTAAACAAAACTAGAAAGGAATATTTATATTACTTAATAACCATCATACACCATATAAATACAGAAATCTAAAATTATAAGAACCACACACATCATCCTTCTCCAACCTTATAACAATAATTTAAGTAATCAAATGATCAAACATTAAAAGATTTTAGGTAAAGAGCTTGTAGTTTTGGACCTTTATTATGAACTTGGACTCTAATAAACAAGTTTACATTCTCAACAGGACTAGGGTGCCCATCTCAGAACTGGTAAAACTTGACTTCCAAAGATGATCAAGAATGGCTTCACCTTCTGAGCTCCAAATCCAGAGGTGCTTCGTTTCATATTAACTAGACGTTGGCGTAGTAAATGTCCAAAACCAAATAGCTTATCAGGAGCAGTAACTCCATCTTCCACCTACCAGCAAACTTCTGGAACTGAACAAGACAAGATTCTCTTGTCAAATGTATTGAATAATGTCCAATTTCTCATCGGTCAAGTTACGAAACTTCACTCGGAAGCGTGGAATGCGTTTCCATTTACTCCTGAGCCACGTTCTTGGCAAGAAAACGATGGAAAACGTGGGGTGCTTGACAAGGCTTTGTTACATTAGCATGTTTAGGGTACGATACACGAGTAAGACGACATTGTTTTAAACGTTTTTAATCTTTAAAGTCCTTGAAAATAGTTATTAGTAATTGTTTAATTTTCTGAAAAAAATTAAATAACAAATATGATTATATATATGCATCAATTAAATGTTTTTATGATATTTTTAATTTATTATTTAAATTTAAATTGAAATAATTTAATTTGATTTAAATTAATAATTTATTATAATTATTTTGAATTATTTGTTTGAGTTGAATTTATCAAATGACTTGTGTTACATATGTTTTATAATTAATTTTTACTAAAATTTAAGAGAATATTTTTTCTTAAAAATTTAAATTCATAAGAAAATTTTTCTATAATTTAAAATATTAAAATTTTTAACTAAGTTAAATCATAGGATTTTTTTATAATATATATATGATTTAATATATTATCAACGAATTATATTATTTTTAAAAACTACCAATAAACTCTTTTATAATCTTGAGTTTGTAACACCAATGTCCCAGGTATCAATTTTATAAGTCCCGGCTCGAACTTAATTAAAATAACGTTGTTTTATATTTTAATTTAAAAAAATTAACGAGATCGACTTATGGGCCGACTTATTGTCATCGCTATTTAGTAAAAATTTTGTTGACACGTAAAGTCCGATAAAGTATTAAACTCGTAAAATTAGAAAAGTAAAAAAAGGACAAGAAATAAAAACTATAATTAATGTATGGTTGAAACATGTGTAAATAGTTAGTCACTTATGGAAAAATTAGGTTAATGCGAGACTTTTCTAATGGACTTTGTGACAAATTGGGGAAAAGGAAAAGTAAACTTTAGAACAAACTCAGGAATTTTTGACTAATTTGGAGAAGAAATTGAAATTTCCTTTCGTCCAAACCACGCAATTTAATTTATTTTTAATTAAAAATACAGTCATATTAAAATACATTAATATTAAATTGAATAATATTTAATTTTAGATTGAAAAAAGTATGATTAAAAAATCTAATCACAACGCAGTGTTCAACAGCAGAAAGTTAGAATTTTTTAACTTTTCGGTTCGATTTATTTTAATAACTTTTATTGCTAAAGTTTTATAAATTTATTAATTAATCGGTCAATTTTTGTAAATGAATAAGTTCTTATAAACCAAAATAAATCAAATAATTTTTATTTAACAATGTTTTTTAATCAAACTTCGAATTCTTCGATAAATAAGAACAATCTTTTTTAATTTTATTCAATATTTAACACAGTCTAATACTATTTGAATATTTTAAATCTTAAATAGCTTGTCTTATTGGTTTAACTTTTGGTATAATTTTTAAAATACTGGTTAACAAAAATATTTTTTTAAAAAATTATTCAACTAAATTATTTAAAAGTAATTGACAATTTTATTCTTTTTGTTAAAATGTATTTAATCATTTCAAAACAATATTTCAAAAAACCCATTTTTGAAATATATGTATATGGTTCAAAAGTTATTTTCTACGTGTTTCTCTTATAAATTGTGAATAAATAAGTTTTCTAAATTTGAAAATTTAAATATATAAAATTAAAATTTAAACATTGAAATGAGACTTGAAATATTGTTATTTCTAGAAGGTCTCTCATTTTTTATAATTAATAATTATTTTATGTTACATTTTTTAAGTGAATAATTAAATAATGTAAACACCATCTAAGTACATAAGGGTTTTATCTAGGGTTTTTCTCTACACCGACCAAGATTGAGTCTTTGTCTTTGCAATTCATTTCCTGACAGTTAATGTCTTCTCTTAGATCGTTGAAATCCCATGCTCCAACCGCATTAAGTTCAGACCCAGAATCACAAATTGTGAGCTAAGGCTCAAAATTGGGTTTTAACCCACAGAGACCTATTTGCGAAATAAAGCTCATGTCTATGGAGGCCAGAGTTGGTATGGTTGTTGAAGGAGGGCCGAGGGCTTTGAATTCTGCGGCGGCTCAAGGCAGTGTCGTCGACGCCGGCGCTAGGAAATTCCGGCAACATCAGAACAGTAACATCAACCACAACAAGCAGCAGTCTTTTACCCAACAATCCCAGTTGGGGACCGTCCAGCAGCTTCTCGCCGGCGGCATTGCTGGCGCGTTTAGCAAGACTTGTACTGCTCCTTTGGCTCGTTTGACAATTCTCTTTCAGGTGCGTTTCTCGGCTCATGATTTGTTGTTTCGATGTGTTGTTTTGGAAAGGATGCTGCTTTTCTGAATTTTCTTTTGTTGTTTTGGTGAGAATTTGATTTTGGCCTTTGCGGGTTGAGCCCAACGTTTCGGAAGTTTGGAGCCACTGGTATTTGAGAATGCTAGAAATGATGGATTTTCTTTTTTGTTGGATTTTGATGAAAATCTATTTTTGCGTGGGATTAAGTAAATTTTTTTACCATACGTTTGGTGGCACAGCCGACCTTGGAAAGAAGAAAATAGAAAGAAATAAATATTTCTGTGTTCCTCTTCTCTTACCTGTGCTGTTAAAGGAAATGGTTTATAATGAATGGTTTGATTCCATGCGAATAACATTTTCTGTCGGAAGTAAATTCATTGATTGAACAGAATTTGCTTGCTTCCAAGACTTTAGGATCAGTTATTGAATCTGTAAATTTCACAAGTTGCTTTTTGAACATATCTGGCAAGATTTGTTAATTCTGCTGACTGCCTAACGTGTCAATTTATTAGGTTCAAGGTATGCACACTGATGTTGCAGCTTTAAGCAAGTGTACCATATGGCGTGAAGCTTGCCGTGTTGTTAATGAAGAAGGGTTTAGAGCATTCTGGAAAGGCAATCTGGTCACTATTGCTCATCGTCTTCCTTATTCTTCAGTTAGCTTTTATGCTTATGAACGCTACAAGAGTGTAAGTAGCCAAGCTACTTCTATAAATTTTGTATGGAACTGCTTTTGATTGACTTACTACCTTCGTGCTTGCTAAATTGTTGTATTTGGTCCCGTCCAGTTGTTGCAATCAGCTCTTGGACATGAGAATCAGAGGGGAAATCCAACTGAAGATCTTGCGGTGCACTTTGTTGGTGGTGGTCTGGCAGGAATAACAGCTGCCTCTGCTTCATATCCCTTGGATCTTGTAAGGACACGGCTCGCAGCACAGGTAACTCCAGCATCCTTGGGTGAGCGAGAAACTGTCTTTTCTGGTATACGAGTATTCATGGATGCTTAGAGTGGCTGTTGTCTTTGGGGGTATAGTGGATGATGTGTTTGATGTATGCTTATAGTGAGTGTTTTTTTGGGGGTATAGTGGGTGTTGCTTTTAGGTTGTTTGGCTTGTTGATGCCTACCTGCTACGGGTTTCCTGTTTCAAGCTTTTTCCTGACTTAGTCAGGTTGGATTTTACAGAGAAACACATTGTATTATAGAGGTATCTGGCATGCATTTCGTACAATAAGCAGAGAGGAAGGATTTCTAGGTTTGTATAAAGGACTTGGAGCAACACTACTGGTATGCTTCTCTTTTTCTTTTTTTCCCTGGTATCTTCCATGCTTCATTAATTAATATTCAGATGTATAAATGAATGTGTATTGTTTTGCAGGGTGTTGGACCAAGTATCGCGATAAGCTTTTCTGTATATGAATCTCTCAGGTCATTTTGGTACTCCCAAAGGTGAATACTTATCATGTATGATGAAGCAGTATGATCTGCTATGTTGTTTTTACTACTTACTTGTGCTAACAGCTTAATTATCCGTCATTTGACTCAGGCCCAATGATCCTACTATTATGGTCAGCCTTGCTTGTGGGAGTCTCTCAGGCATTGCGTCATCAACAGGTAATTGACCCACGACTTGCCTCGTATCATTGCTATATAACTCCTTTGTGTAGTTATTGTGCTAGCAAACTATTCATCAGGAAATTCTGTATATGTGATTTGTTGCTTGGTAGGTAGTTTCAGAGTGACCTCATTTCCTCTTGAGGAATGTTACCTGTAAGATATGTAAGTTAAATAGTTATCCTGAGTAGGCGTATAAATCATCCCTCTGTGATTTGCTCATTTACGTGTGGTTATGAATGATAATCTAATTGTTCGGGGGACTGGTCCAGGAGTAAACATATTGTTAACAGCATGATGTGCTTTATCACGTGATACAGTTTTTCTTTCAGAAAAAAATAAACTGCTTCTGCAACAAATTGTTGAACTAAAAGCATATTTTTACTAAGAGATATATGTACTGGTTCTTAATCTGGAAGTTGATTACATGTTTTGTCTGTAGAGGAAGGGTTGATAAAGTGACTACTATCCTTTCTTCTGGGCAAAGAAATAGGTTATGCTTTCAGAGCTCCTTTTAATGGACTTTTTGCTGCTTCTGTACTAACATTGGATACTTAGTGACCTTCTATTAGCTGACTCTGTTCAATATTCTGTTAGGTTTCAGAGCTTATATATTCCTTTATTTTTTATTCTCATGGTTTCCATTCCATACCTTTTCACTGTAATTTGCAGCGATATTTCCTTTGGATCTTGTGAGGAGGAGAATGCAATTGGAAGGTGCTGGTGGTAGAGCACGCGTCTATACAACTGGATTGTATGGAACATTTGGGCACATTATCCGAAGCGAAGGCCTACGAGGATTGTATAGAGGGATTCTACCCGAGTACTGCAAGGTGGTTCCCAGTGTGGGAATTGTCTTCATGACATATGAGACATTGAAGATGCTTCTAGCTAACATTCCTACTAGTTGATAACTACACACATTTTTGATATTTGACATTTGGCCATAAGTAGTGTCTTTTGGAGTTACCTATTCTAGCTTATGATATGAAGAGGAAGAAACACGAGTGAATTAGGAATCAGAGTTGCCATGATCGAAGATTGGTGGAGACATTTTCTCAGGCTATAGAGAAGCTCGGTGGTGATAAATTATTCGCCATTGCGGCTAAATTTTCATGTATAGATAGGTAGAACATTGTGATATTGACAAAAGTGTATCTCATTGCAAATGTAGGATTCATTGATGTTCATGTCATCAGAGAAATTTTGTTTCTGCAACATGTTTATGCATTTGATGCATAGCATGTTCTGGTGGAATCACTAACAGATTTGTTAATGGCAATTATTATTTGGTAGCGTTACAGTGATTTGAAGGGAATCTTTTTATAATTACCCAAAGAAGATGGTCCAGTCTTCTTAAAAAAGCAGTCAAGATCATATATCATTGTCTGTGTAAAGTAAAGCTACCTCTCTTACCAGTGGTTTGAGAAGAACAGAATCAAGGATGATTCTTAGGATAGAGCACCTTATCACCCTTTAGACTATATGCATCCCTGGTCTCTACGGGAGCTCTTTCCATGGAATAAATCTTGTTTACTTTAAGAACTCTTATAAATCCCTGTAATAATTCATACGATCAATAACATCTTCTTTCCACAAACTTTCTTTGTACTAATTGTCTTCTAACATCCTTTCTTTTCTGGTTATACCTACCATTGTAGTTCTATGATGTTTGATTATACTGGGTCAGGATCTGGTAATCTGCATCCTGAGGTTTAGATTTTCCTCTTCTGCTGGATCTAGTCCTCGGGATGCAGATTATCTCGTCCTCGCTGGCAGTGAGAAACTTTTAGTATCAACAATAATGAAGCTAACCAACTTGAGCTGTTCCTCTCTTCGGGTAGTAACTTATCATGATTCAGGATTGCATCAGGTAGTACATAGATGGTAATTGGTTTCTGTCAGGAATATGAAAGCTGAAGTTTCATGTCACTTCTCCTGGATTCTCGAGCAATGTTTATATGTCATTATGAATCTTCAGTTACTTGGAGGAGGAGAGATTTTAAGGTTGCTGGATTTGATGCTGTTCTCAAAATATCTTGTTACAATTGCTGTTATGCTGCTTTTGAATCCGTTATTGCAATTGTGATCGTATTATCCGTAATTGTCATTAACAGATTGCAAATGTAGTTTAAAACCCGCAATTTGCTGAGACGTGTAACATCCGCATCAATTGGAAATAATTTCTCTATCAGTTAAGAGCAAGTTTCAAATTTTACGTTCAACGAGACTTTTACTTAACATTGTTTTATGTAACATTCGAATCAACTAGATTTTGAGGGTAGTAACGTTCTCAGTCTCGCACCATTCAACTAAATATTCAAAGTCACTTTTACTTGTAAAGGGGTGGTACAGTTTCTGATAGATGCTTGATTGCCTGGAAGATGATAAGAAAGATGCTTTCCTGATAGTTGGGAAATCTGGCTTTTGACAGGCTTTCTTGGAACTTAAAAACGACCACTCGAGCTTCTGAAATTAATCATAGCATCTCAAGAATCATCAAGCTGTTAAGATTCAGAAATTAAATCAGAAAATTTTAATCAGTGGATTCCATTAAACCATTACATACAAGCTTATAGGCTAAATGACTATCAACCATTTCAGTGAGCTACCAAAATCCTTTTGAACTACAAGCTAAGATAGTCTACAATGTCACTGACCAGTCCAATCTAGGTTTCTGTACAAGAAGAAAGATGGAGGAATCATCTTTATCAGAATCCCATTCCTAAGCTTCAAAATCATTCATGAAGCATTTTCCAAGCAAGAAAAACCTCAGCTTTCGTGCCCCCTAATCTGAAAATCCTGTAAAGTATCAGTTTTTAAATGCAACAATCAATTCTAACTTTCAAGATCAAATCTTTTCTTGTGAAGGCCAATAAATTAGAAGAGCCTCTGTTCACCCAGACCTCATCAAGAAGACGCTGAGTTCTTGGCCCGAACACACATCAGGGTTAATCAAATGAAACGACTCTGAATCAGCACTGCCCACCACATGCTCATAGTTGGCTCTCATGTACATTATCTCCTCCGTTTCCGACGACCCAAGACCAGCCGGAAAAACTCCTGCACCGATGGTCATCGACTGCATGGTCTTTAACATCAAACGGTTCTGATCACTAGCTTTTCTTCTCCAAGCGAACCCAACTCTCTTCCCATTACAGTGCATGGTCCACACAGGTATGGACCGGAGCGAGCACGAACCTAACTCGGACCGGTCGCATTCCAGAGCAATCCGCACGAGCCCGCATTGCATTTCTTTGACGAGTTGCTGAGTTGGGGTGGTGAGTTCAAGAAGGAGGAGTGGTTTCGTCGAGAGACGGTCGTGTTGTATGCAGAACCAAACGTGACCACGACGAGTGCCAAAAATGGTCCCGATCACCATTGTTTTTGAGGGTCGAGGAGGGTTTGAATTAGTGGCGGTGACCAGGTTGGTGGTTGTTGTCGATGATTCAGTGGAGTTGGAGTCTTGGTCTTGGTCTTGGTCCTTGAGTTCTTGGTCGGAGAGATCATCTCGGAGGGAGGTACTAAGTCGTTTCTTTGGAGCTACGGCGGAGACCGTGCTGGTGTTGCTGGTTGGAAAGAAACAGGGGAGGAGGAATCGACGGAGTGCGTCAACTTTAGTCATAGAGTCTTTTGGTTTGCTTTCTCGGAGAAAGTTAAGGTTGGTTCCTTGGGAAAACAAGGAATTGGGTTCAGCGGACGAGAGGGTATGTGTGTTCCGTGTGTGTTCTCATGAAGAAAAGCTCACTAATCTGTATATATACATACAGAGGGAGGGCGGGAAGATGAATATAGCCGTTGGGAAATTGCCTGCATTGGAAGGTTCATGTCCCTCTTATGAGATGACATGTGGTGTAATGGGTTTTAAGCATTCTAAATTCGAAACTATGTGAGTAGGAATTCGCACCATCTCTGATAGGTATGACGAAAAGTAGGCTAAAACCAGAGGAGCACTGCTATGTTCTGCTCGGGTATCCTGAACATGCTCTGTGAGAAAGTTCTGCTTGAACTTTCTGTGTCTCAGTTTCTTTCTGCAGTATCATACAGGGAATTCCAAGAAGCTGGTTCAAGAACCAACCTTGCAACTCTTCTGAATTGCATCTTTGTTCCTACCATTGAAACAAAAAGTTGTCTTCTTCTCGATTCGTCAGAAAACATGTTAAGGGTGTTCAGATGTTGAGGGGAGGGATTGAGAGTTCCTCAGGGTTCCTGGAAAATTTCCTTTTGTTCTTATTTTCTCCACATTGGAAGTGTATTCTAACACTCTCATAAAACATTGCTCAACTGAGAAATGGAAACTAAAGAAATTATTTGTTACATATAACATCCCTAACCATAATTTAGATAAATTATGCAGAAGTCACAATAACCCTCTGCGAGTTGCCTATAACATGCAGGCATAAAGAATTTCCAACTTCCAGAATGATGCTCCATGATTATTCTACAACATTTAGTATAGCTAGCTACCTTCTCTTCAATGTAAAGGGTACATCACTATTGCACCCCACTCCATCTAGCCCAGTCGACAAACTGCATTCCGGCATAAACGTTGTTCGCAAATCGGACACCAACTGTGAATGCCGGAGCAACTGGTGGAAACTGCTTTGCCAATGGCGATGCTTCTACTATCCTCTCTAGTCCATTAATAATTTGGTAACGGGTGTTTGATGAAAACCCTAGAAAAACACCTGCTCAAGTCGGCAGTCAGAAGAACCGGTTAATATAATAATTAGCATAAACATCTGTTGATATTTTAACGGAAGGTAACCCTAAAAAGGAAGTAAGAACTCAGAGAACTACCATATCATGAATTAAGGGGAAGAAGAGACGTAAAAAAGACTTTGCTCAACCATATAGGAGACAAGCATAATGTGGGATAGTAATGGTACTGAACAAAGTTAAGAACTCAGTCAAAACTTTCTTGAATCGGTATGTGATGTCAATCTCACTAATCCGGGCTTCTATATTAATTAGACCAAGCTTAGCACTACAGATCCAGAGACCATTTAACTTTAGAATACCAGAGGAAAGCTAGAATCAAACTTGTGGAGAAGTATCTGCACCTCCAAACAGGAACTTTAATGTAATTTGTAACAGCTAAAAGAAAAAAAAGTTCCATGGGAATCGAACTTGATAACTTATGATCAATGTAAAACTGAAAGTATACCCCAAAGAGCTGCAGTTTTCACTAGAGGTGGCACTGGTATGTCATGTTCCGATTTCCTTATGTTCCTGGTGTACAGAAAGTAAAAGATAATTAAAGGTTCACTTCAAGAAATCCCAAATATTTCATTAGCTCTAAAACTACCAATATCGGAATATGTGCAGGATCAAAAATAATGGAGAGAAGAAAATGCAGAAAATACAAGACAGGATGAAACTAGAAGTAGCTATAATGGATTTTCAATTTGGCACATTTTGGGATCATATAGTATATCAGATTATGCTTCAAGCTACCCCAAAGATATCATTAAATTGCCAAGAACATAATTAGCTCATACAAAAGTGTCCTTATCTGGAGAAAACATACCTCTTCACAGTCATAATAAGATTTGCAATGCCTTGGCCAATTAGACCACATCCAAACCCGACCGATCCATACAGGACACCCTAGAAATAGAAGGTATAAGTAAATCTTAACAAATCCATGACAGTGTTCAATATAACCATCTTAAAAAATCCATGACAGTTTTCAACATAACCCGCATAAACAGGAAAATATACCTTGTAGAAATATGTGGCAATTCTCTGCTTAACTGAGAATCTACATCCTGGCCTTTCAACTTCAAATACACTGCATCAAGTATTCCCTTCTAAGACACATTATCTTAAGCTTGTGAAATTTAAAGTAAAGTTTGTTGATTACAGAAAAATCAAAATGGTCAATGTAAATAACCGACCTACTAGGAAGAGCTCCGTAAGACTGCTGCAGTCGTCCAAGGAACCCTTTAGATATAGATGGTTGCCCGATACGAGCATAAGGTGCCAACATGCCAACCAATGCAATGTTAACCACTACCCCGACCAAAAGATCGGCTGCAAACAGTTCAAATTCTGCCCAGAAGTCTTTGCCTCTCTTTTGAACTTCCGCAAATGTAGCACAACAAGTATCAATAACTATCTGCATTTTATCACATATCTATTTTTACTTCCATACGACCATATCTTGCTTCATAGTAGCTTATAAACCTCAAAACCCTCATTTCTTAAACTTGATCACTATCAGGGTGGAAATGTGCTATCTTGTAATTTTAAGTTGGCCATCTTTGAATAATGCAATTGAAAACATGGTAAAGTTGCAGAATCTCCAGAAGGAAGGGGCGCACAAAGAGGAAAAGGTAAAGCATTAACAAACCTCTGTTCCAACTTTGAAAAGGAAGGATGGATCAGCCAACATTCTGTTTCGAAGCATGGAGCATGACTTCATTGCAAAACCCAAAAGCCGACCTGATCCCTACATTGAGTAAAGAAATCAACCACAGGGTCTAATAAATAGAGTCCATAATTTTCCAGCTAACCCTTCTTCGAATGGCATGATAAGAACATGAAATCACCAATAGTACCTGCAAGTCCAAGTATCTAAGAAGCAGCAGTTTCCGTATTCCCATTGTCTTAGCAGCTTCTAACATATCAGAAGGAAGAGTAGCTCCTCTAGCCTCCGTCTCTCTAATCACCTCTTCATAGTTCATGATAGGCCCAAACTCCTCCTCATCATGGTCCTCCCCTTCACTGTCGTCTCCACCACCTCCTCCGCCACCTCCACCACCGGAAAATTTATCATTTCCTCCACTGCCATCAAATATGTCCCCATCCTTGCCAATGCCATCAATATCGGTTTTCACTTCACTTCCAATTTCCATAAATGGACAACCTTGGCCCACGACATTATCAGTCACCTTGTTCTTGACCTCTGCGTTTTTGGCTACACCTGTTTGCGAGTCAGCTTGTGGCTGCAACACGTTCAAAACCAAAAGCCTCCTTTTCCCAACAGGGACACTCGTACTCCTACTCCTAACCTCCTTGACTAAGTTCCTGTATCTGACGCCATTGCTTATTACCAATTTCTGACATCCCATGCTCCCCAAAACCACATCTTCTCGCAAGTTCACAGCTTTTGACAACCCAAAACTCGAAGCACAACCTACCATCCTTTGAAGATCTCGAAAAATATCTTAAATAGAGAAGATTGGACAAATGGGCAAGTTTTTTCCACCACGAAAAGCACAAAAAAGACACCAAGTAACTAATTTAAATACAAACTTTTCACTCCAGAGCCGATCTTGATGTGAATAAACAGAAGTAAATGAAACAGAGAAGCAATGAAAGAGAGAGAATGTACACTACCGTATTTGAACTAAGAAAGTGCTGAGGTCAGGTTGGAGTTGGGTTTTGGCTCTTTTTAAAGGTCAGGTGGCATATGGATAACGACGGCCGACGCGGAGAATCGACGGTGACAGAGCAGCAATGAGAAGAGACTTTTAAAGTCTTGAGTCTTTGTGGTCTCTCTCAGTGAGTGGGTGGGCAGGGCTTGTTGCACGTGTTGGAAGATGTGAGCGTGTGGGAATCTTTAGGGTAAAAGCTTGGTGTTGGTGAGTGATATATAAATTTTGTTCTTTTATGCCTTTGATTAGATTTGGATGTGTAAAAAATCAGTTATTCAAGATATTAATGTTATATATATATATATCATCATGAACTTTATATTACAAATTAATGTTTTAATTACTACAATAACAATTCCGAATAAGTCTAGTTGATACGTGAAATTTGGAGAGAACAATTAGTACGCAACCTTCTCCTAAAAAATAAAAAGGTTGTTTTCGATTGACTTTTATAAAAAACTAAAACAAAGGTTTAGTTACTATTATATTATAAATAAAGAATTTAACTATGAACGAGATAAAAATATCAGCGTACTCAGTACATAAGACTTTCTATTTTGCGGGAGTCTAGGGAGATTGAGCCTCGGAGGCACACGTGTAAAATTTACCCTAAAAGTTTCTTGTCCAAATGCAAGTGGGCAAGTTGTTCCAAGTTGCATCCAAATGGAAAGAAGCTCATACATGTTTCAGGGATTGCTACTGTTTTGTTCTCTTTTGACTCAAATTATTGGCCCATGTTCATCTCTTATCAGTCGCAACAAACAATTTGGAAAAGCTTACATTTCCAAATTTTGATGATAACTCACATTAATTGAATACATTTAATCTTCATTAGTGAATGCAATAGAAAAACCAAAGCTTTAAGGTAGTGTTTTCCTGGAGCTGCCTGTACTCCTGAAGGCCTGGACCCAGTGTAGGACTCCCGTTTCCTTTATCATCTTCCACTTACAGAGAGGAACAAGTTCCGAGCCATTGAAGTTGCAGAAAAACAATCAAAAGGGGAAAATGAGCACTTGGGAACATTGTGTTCAGGAATTTGGTTTGATGTATATGAAGTGGCAACAGAATGAATGATTCTTAACTCATGAAAATGGGGTTTCCCGGAATTGGATTCTTGACCTGGAGCAGAAACAAGAAATTGCTTCCCTGTGCATGTAGTTTCTTTAAGAATTTAATTGAAAACAAATCAGAATTGCTCAAGTTTCACTCTCACATGCCTTGAAAAATAAGCTCAATCAATTAAAAGTTTCTCCACCGTCAGTTTATGCATTTAATCACCTGAAATAAACTAGTTCAATCTCAGAAGATGAAACAGATACTTCTAATCTTCCTTCAAACAGTGGAAGCACACGAAAACATAAAGCAAATCATCAAGAAACAAGAGCACATTCATGGTTTGATCCATCTTCACATCTTTTTTTCTTTTTCTTTTTTTCACTTTGCTCAGCATTCTTTAAATCACAGAAATGACAATTTTACATACTGCTCCCATAATACACAGGTTGAACTTTAAATTATCCCAATCCCCAGTAGTAGAAAGAATAGCTGTACAAAGAAATAATTTTACACCGAGTAGCTATGTAAATCATAAAAAATCTGAGATTCCTATGGTGGCAATTGCTGATCCTCGCACTTCAAAAGTGCCGTCCTTTGGGACCGTGGCTGTCCTTGCCGATTATTAAGGATATCAATGTAAGTTCGAAGCCTAAACCGGTCTGAATTCGTGAGGGAAAACGGTGGGTTCATAATAAGAGAAGGCGCTTCCACCAAAAGGAAATATAACAAACGTACTGCTCTTGAATATAACAAAGCTGCATAATCCATATCACCCATAAGCTCCTCAACCTGTAAGGCATGAATAAAACAATTATCTGTCACAGCTAATAATCCACAGCAGACTCCGGTGCTTCGTAACAGATAGGCCCTTGTCTGAGAAATCACCAATTGCAGACACCGTTTCTTTAGCTAATATATCTCTGAATATTTCACAACCCAATTATCGCTAAAATGATACTCACATTATAGTTCCCACAGAGTAAATGAAACATGTCTAAAGCCACAACAACACCAAATGATAATAACGATAAGACCAAGTCATCTCAAAAGTGTATTAGTTAATCCGACAAATACTGTTGCATTTATCTCCTTTCAACTTATTGCTGAATGCAAACTCCTAGAAAAGCTACAGACCTCCAAAATTTGCACTAACACTTACTTTTCACTCCATGGTGGTTCTTCCAAATCTGAACTAGAGAAAGTGGCATACAAAGTTTTGTTACATTTACCTTCACATTATGACGGAAGACAGATGATGCCTACTCAAAAATGCATTGAACTTTAATCAAGGAATACCCTACTTATCAAGTTCAAAATAAGATGGACATGCTTAATTTTCTTTGCCTAACTAAACTGAATGTTAGAGAACTCACCCCTCCATGCCTTCCCAGAGCCAGGGCAGATTGAAATATTAACTCCATTGCATCAGGCATTTCTGTGCCTCCTGCAATGCCAACAAAAATATAGAGTCCTGTCGGTACATAATGCAAATATGATATCTCTGTGCCTCATTCATCAAGAATACATGCTTAGCTGAACCTCTTGACGACTACTCACAATGACATGAAAGACGTGGATAAACAGAACATCTAAACTCATGGAGTTAAATCAAATACCAAAGCCATACCAGGTTCTATAACTTTAGAAAGTTCCTCAGCATGCTCCACTTCCCTTAAAAATTCCCTCTCTATCTGACCTGATACACTTTCTGGCCCAGGAAAATTGCAATCTTCAGCATCCGGAGAACCAAGCTTCTTGCTGCTGCTTTTCCTCGACTTTGTGTTTGCTTGACTTGGACTTCCTTCAATAGCTGAGACAGCCTGAGTATGGCAAATATGCAGAGCTTGCTTCCAAATTGCAAGAATAACAAGTTGGATTGAGAATGCTTCCAGCTGCCTACCTGCCTCAATCTGTTTCAAGGAAAATGACAATGTAGTAAAATAAGACTGCAACAATAACATTTACTTTGATAGAACAGTTATTTAGCAGAACAAGTCATGAGTTTTTTAAGTAGAGATCATTAGCACTCCACATGTAGCAATTCTATTTGTGTCCGTCAGTATTTGAGGTGGTAATTAAGAGGAGACAAACGTAAAAGGCTACTATTTTAGTGTCAAACATGAACTTATTTATGGTTTCAAGAAGCTTGAAAAAGAGACCAATTAGATCATGCTCTCAAAACTTCTGATAATGAAGCACAGAAGAAATTCAACAATATTGAATAAGACAAGACAAACTAAAATGCTTGAGTTACAGCATGAATTTATTAACCACTTCAGAGATGTGCTATCCAGACATTACAGTAAGTAATAAAGTTAAACTTCCAAAATAATGGTCTGGATCAAAATCTAAATAGTCTGGTTTGACTGCACAAGCAGGAAAATAATGACTAACCTTTTCAGGTACTAATTCTGAGATGGCAGATGCACACTGCTGCAATGATCTAAGCCTAGTCATGCCGTCAGTTGATGGCTGCTCGAAAGCATCTCCTATATCCATGGATCCTTGAGAAGTTCCAGGAGCAGAGCTGGGACTTTCCAAGCTTCCAGTATGAAAAATATTACTGTTTGGAACTCCAACTATTGGCATGGGGGCACTTGGCGTATTATTTATATTCATGGATGTCTGAGGAAGACTCTCTGATTTGACGGGTACATGACTTGGTTTCAAAGGACTTGCTGAAGAAGTTGAAACTTCCAGAGGTGGTCCAGAAACAAGAACATAATCTTGATCTATCCATTCCAATGAATCCACGACTGCAAAATCAATGTCAAAAAATAAGGGAATACACAAAATCCAGATATGCGTTGGCAAGACATATAATCCAGCACTAAAGCAAAAGTAAATGGTGGACTTCTTAATACCTCTTGATCGAAGATTCACCGACCTTTGGTCCATGGACTTTGAAAGTTCACTTAAGCTTTCACTAGGAAGTTTATTCGTACCAGGTCTATAATTAGTGTTGTTTGAATTACATTTAGTATTAGGATGTTTGGAAATAAAATCTCCATCAGTCATAGCATAAGATGTTGTTTCCCTCACACCAATTCCTGTACCAGGAGAAAATCCATAAGTGCATTTCACTTCAGAACTCTTCTTAGAAAAGGAAGGGCTACAGTCAGGACCACTAGAATCATCATCCAAAAGGAAAGGCAGATTATCCTCCTGGGAGTTATCGTCCATGGTCCTTACAGGATTGGTCTCAGACAAAGGAAAACCATCCATGGATCTTGAAGACCTCTTACCCCTGGATAACCCATATCCTTTCAGAACCTCAGAAGAAAAGATAATAAGACAATAAAATTGAAAATTTCATCACATCAACCTCATAGAATCCTCCAGATTTCTCTGAGAAAGAAAAGGATGGTTAAAAAACTCCTCAAATGTCAGCCGTTCCACTGCATAAACAAAGTTAAAAAGATTATTTGAAAACAGGGAAAAAGAACCTAATAAATAGTAGATGAGAAATTAGTGGCCACATTAGTTGGTCATTGCACTTCTAAACGATACTGCCAAAGATGCTAATTCAATGAGCACTGCTGATTACATACAAATTTCATACAAGCAGACAAAATAGCACTCTCACCCTTGGATAGGTACCTCTGGGTGAAACTATGAGTTGGATAATAAGAATAATGAGTCAGAAGGATATAATAGTTTCAAATATCTCAATCTTCCATTTCCACATAACTTGGAATTTTAAATTGAGAAAAAATGTAAAGTTACACTGCAGATGATACCTGGATATCGACGCAGCAGCTTGTGGCATAGATCCTTGCATTCAGGACTCAATTCCTTATTATCTGAAGGAAATTGCAATTCTGTTGATTTTACAATATTTTGGAGCAACTGCACAGCATGAGATAGGAACAAATTGATCAAGAAAAGTGCAATCTATCATCAGTACGTCAACCTGTTTAAATCAGGCTGAGATGTACACTACAAATGAGCTCTGCAAACCTGTATTTGATTGCTTCCAGTAAATGGGGTTTTCCCAGTAACAAGTTGAAACAAAATAGCACCAACACTCCAAAGATCTGCCTGCGTATTCAGTTAAAGGTTAAAGAGATCGAATATATCACAACGTCAACACAGAATGCAATTCAATGTCACCTTTGCGTCATACTTTTGAAGTTGCATTATCTCTGGCGCCATGTAAAGGGGAGAACCACACAAGGTTTCTGCAAGGTTTCTGGGTTGTAGAGATCTGACAAAGAAAGTTATAATTACCCAAACTTCAATATAAGGGATGAATTAAGTTTGAATATCAATCCTTTATGACAGATCAGCAATAACAACATGTCTCCTGATATATCAACAATTCAAATATGATTATGCCCCCCAAAAAAAGGAAAAAGATCAGTGTGAATAGAGCCAAAGATCAGTGAGTTTGAGATTTCAGAAAACAATAGAATTGTTAAATGATATAGGATACAATCAAATACATGACAAGGTCATTACAGGACCAGCTATATCTTCACTGAGACCTTCAATCAAATACTACTTAGTGCTTGCACAAATGGCAGAAGTAGAGCGCAAAGACAAGTTTAAAGTTATTGACACAGAACATGATAATTAAACTGAATAAAACGACGATTGGAAAAGAAAATTATGGATGATTATTCACCTGGCAAATCCAAAATCAGCTATTTTGAGGACAGCATTGTTATCATTGGTTGAGAGGAGGAGATTCTGAGAAAATTTGAAAGTTAGCATATTAAATTTTGAACAACACACAAAGCTTAAACACATGAGAACGCTCCACACAATATCATCCTTTCGTATTTTATATTCAGTTAAACATTTAGAAGCATACTATCATCCTCCACCAAAACCTGCTCAAGTATACTTGAAATTCAAACAGAACCAAAACATTTCCGTAGACAAACCTGCGGTTTCAAATCCCGATGTATGAGGTTGTTGTCTCGGAGAATTTGCAAACCAGCAGCTGCAGAACATCAAAATATTCAAAACAACATAAAACCTGACTAAATCAGCCAAAAAAGACATTGCCTTTCCAAACACCCAACAACAATTGAGACATACCCAGTTGTTGCATGAAATGCTTGGCAGTAGCTTCAGGGACTCTCTCGTGACGTTGTATATACATAGAAAGATCACCCCCTTTACAATAGTCCAATACTATGTGTATCCTCCCAGGGACCTAAAATTAAGCACTTTAGCTTTAATAGTAACACAACAACCTTGAAATCTTCAAGTAACTGGAAAGAAAACCGAAAACCTCGATAATATCGTGCAAGCGAATAATGTTAGGATGATTGATCCTCCTCAGGATAAAAATCTCAGACATGAGACTCTCTTGCAACTTCTTATTTAGTCTACTCAAAGCGATCTCCTTTATCGCGACTTCGGTGCCGTGGACTCGGTGTCTCGCCAGCCAGACCACCGAGAACGAACCCGACCCGATTTGCCGAACCACCAGGTAGTCCCCAACGACTCTGCCCCTCCCTGAAGCTTGAGCCATAGCTTCCTCTCAAACAAAAACTAGGATCCGACCCGAAACCAGCTACTGGTTAACGCGAATCGAAGCTTGAAGGTAGGATTATGTGAAATGATCGGATCGGGAGAGGCTTTTTCTTCTTCTTTTTTTTTTTAATAAATTTTTTGGTAAATTACTTTCGCATTTTCGCGTGTGATAAATTTATTTAAATATTAGATTAAGAATGATATTAAATTAGAGTAATAATTGTGAAGGTTAGCGTGTGCCCAGGTCCAGGGGCCTTAGCGTGTGCAACTCAAATCCTCCGTGCCCTTATCTATGACCCTACTCTGTTACATTGCATCTCAGCTATCCATTTATATGGCTCTTTCCTACTGTTCTGTTGCCATCTATTTATGTGACATGGGATTACGTTCCTAGCGTGTGTGTCATGTTCTTTAAGCTTTAGGTGATAAAAACTTTGGCATCGTCTGGGTGGTGTAGTTGGTCATCACGCTAGTCTCACACACTAGAGGTCCCCGGTTCGAACCCGGGCTCAGACAGTTGTCTGCTTTCTTTTTGTTCTTCTTGTTAATAATTTCTGAATCAATTTTACTAATTGGCGTGAGAGATCAGAAATTCAGAATATAATTTCCTCCATTGTCACTTTTTGCAGAGCTTTCTTCTTCTTCTTCTTCTCGATCATTCTTTTTCGAAACTTTCTCCTACTTGTTTTGGATCAAAATCTTGGGAAGTGAATTTGATTCAGGGTTTTTTTTGCGATGGATTGGGGCAACGTCACAACAGGGGATCTGGTGGACGCACTTAGGGAAGTGGACTGGTCGTCACCTCCTCGACCTGTGTCGGAGTTCTTTTCGCGATTTACACTTCCTAAATCATCCGCCAAATGGAATAGTCGTCTCAAATGCAATCTCTACTAGTACGTTACGCTTATGTTATTCCTCTTGATCTAAGTGATTGTTACTGTATTTGATTTTTCGGATGCTAATGAAAAGCTTCGTGCTTTCTTTCTATTTCTTTTCTCTAACAGCTACCGGACCAACTATTTTATCATGATCGTTCTCATTTTGGGTAAGTGAATCTTAGTTCAAGGAATTTTTTTATGTGTTTTGTGGGTATCGTTAGTTTTATACTAATTTATTTGGGTGGTTGTTTGTTGTAGGATTGGGTTTCCTGAGGAGGCCTCTTGCCATAGTTGCTGCTCTTTCAACAGCGCTCACCATTGCATTTCTCAATGACAGGTAAGCTTCAAGAGTTGGAATTGTGTCGCTTTTATTTGTTCAGATGGTATAAGGAAATTTTATTGGGTTTTGCAATTTTCTATGTTTATTCTTCATATTTGATTAGTTTATTTGAAAGAAATAACGAATGATCCCATGAACCCCTCTCTGTTGAACAGCTCTGAGTTCATTCAGCTATTTTTCTTAGACCTCCAGTATATGCTAGAACAAGTTGTGTTTCGAAGCATATAGATTGAAGCTCCAAGATTCCAGGTCCAACATGTTTTCTGTTTTTATCTACAGCTTTGCAGGTACTTTTAGTGAAAAGGTGACAAGAACTGTGAGACAAGTTTCTCCTCATTTGGCTGCAAAGATGAGACCTCCACTTACGTAAGTCCATTTGTTTACTAGCACTACTTTATGTTCATGTGTCTTGTAAATCTTTACTGCTTAATTCACTCTTGTTACTGGCAGACCGGTCATTCGTGGACGATCATCAGCAAAGAGAGTAATTCATATTTGTGGTCGTCCTCGTCGAGTTTTTGTTATGATATTTTCCTTTGGTGAGCTGTAACTGCATGCTTTCCTTTCTTTGGTAGCTATTTCCAGCTAAATTATTAGTCTAATCATGCTTTTGTGTTTTTCTTTGTATTATGTAGTGAGTTTCGTACTCTGGTATGTCTCATGTGGTCTCTTGACTGTTGCATGGGCGCTTGCTATTGGACTACTCGGTTTGTTTTTCTCATCCATGGTTCTCATAACATTCATCTATTACTGCACTTGATGTGCTTTTAACTTCCTTTTTTGTCTGTCAGCCACTATCTTGCATGCAAGTTTGAGGACTCCTAACCTGAAAGCACGCCTAAACACATTCAGAGAGGAGTTCCTTGCTGTTTGGCGCAATTATAGTGAGCTGTAGTTTGGTTAGTCATCTTGCATGTAAGTAGCCATGAATTGTTAAATTCCTGGCTTGTTAATTTATTCATAGGCATATTCTTCAAGTCTCTTTATATTTTTAATACTTATGACTGGAGTTAGCAGCTCTATGATTGCCTTGTATTGGATTTACTGCCCGTATATTTTTATCATGCTTTACTATGTATAGACATACCCATCTCTGAAGTCAGTTTGAGAACTTTTCTTGTATTTTAGGATACTTGGGATACTATTTATTTCCACAGCTTTGTATGTTACTATAATATCAAACCTCGTCTTTACTTAATGATGTCACTACACAACATAATTGACGGAATATTAGTCTTTTAAATATGGTGGGAGTTCCCACATTGTCCTGTATTTTCTCATGTGTATATTCCTTAAATACATACTTTCATGTGTTTGACCATGTACCAATTTCCTCCTTCTGTAGTTAGTGCCTCTCTTCCTCTGAAGGACGAAATGTAAAGACAAAATTTGTCAAATGTGATTGACCTATGTGCTCATTTTGTTAATGGACAAAAACTAAAGATATCAACTTTCAATTGTGCAAGTTATGTAGAAATGCTGCTCATGACAACTGGTTTCTCGATTTTTATTTGCAGGCTTTATTTTGCTAAGTTTCACGCTAATGATGTTTACTGTCCACAATCTTTGGATCCTCTTCTACTTCTCGCCTAGGAGACTATTCTATGAACGGACTCATAAGTGAAGGCTGCTAGCCTTTGGAAATTTCATATGTATGTAAATTCAGATGCTAGTATTCTGAATTCATAGGTGACTGCTGCTAGCCTTCCGTAAAACAAGTTGTTGCTATTGTAGACCTGATTTTAACAAAGGTCACGAACCCACACCCCCATACCTGGGAAAAGAACCTAAGAAAGACGTCATTATTCTGTCAACAAGTATTTTCCCTTCTTCGGATTATGGATTCTATATTTCCTTGTAGTAAATATCAAGTTGTTTGATATGAATGCCAAGGATGGCAAACATTTGATTTTTCCATTAACAAATCGGTAACTGAAATGATTTTATATGCTTCCATTGTCAATTATGACTTGTAGACAGGATGGAATTGTTCCTTAAAGAAGTGCTTGGATCTCTGTATAAGCTTGGAAGTGAGGTTCGTTTATTAACTTTTGAGCTCTATGTCCGTGCCTCCTCCTTTTCTTCCCACAAACTATAATAGGAAGTAGATTTTAAGCCTTACCTTCAACTTGCATGAAGTACACTGAGGATGAACAAAATTCTGTAGTTGGCTCACTTTTACTGAAAAGGCCAAGTGAATCAATGAATAGAGAGATTTTGGTAATAAACCTATCCTTCTGCGCTTCACTAGATGAAGGTTTAGGAAGGGAATGAAAAAGTGCATTCTATTGAAATGCAATTCCCAAACCTGTTTTGCCCTAGAGCAAGAGCTACTCGTCAGTGACACTGGCTTATTAGACAAATCTTGTCCTTCAGGTTGCTAAGTCTTACCTCAAGTTAAACTATGTTTTAAATTTGAGTCTATCATAAGGATAATTATTCTTAGTCCATACATAATTATAGTTTAATGCCAGAAATATAAAATTTTTGAAAAACGTTTCTAATTTTGCAAGGATGCCTATACATGTTAATTAGGGTAGGCAAATCGGCTTGACCCCAAATCAATGGACAGAAGTTTAAGTTGATTAGGTTTTAAATCAGACTCAAATTTAAGAGGATCAGCCTGAAATTTGTTCCGCCAAACTCTAAAACGATGTCGTCTCTGTCCATCCTACTGTTAAGATGTGCATGAAATAGAAAAATGTACAGAATAAAGTGTAAGTTTTGCATGAATTGGTGCCTGTCAAAACGTGATATCAGAAACAAAGCGAATTTGAATTTTTGCATCTGTCTGATCATATCTTTAATCTTTATGGTTTTATCCATATATTTAATGCCAATGATTTGCTTGTGGGT
>JANIIA010000004.1:60094062-60108108 GCA_027478495.1 Erythroxylum alaternifolium | reverse complement strand
ACTGCAAATGCAAGTTAATTATATGATTTGATGGAAAATTACAATGTCAAACTTCTGGATTAGCTAAGAAAGCAAAATGAAGCGAAGCATATTTGACAAAATCGTGCCATATAACTTGCCCAGAACATCACGACTACGCATAAGCATAACAAGCAACAACAGTTACTTTAAAGAAGAAAATATCAGTTGATAAGCTAGGGGAACCAATGATGGAAAAATGGAAGAATGCATTACAAAATAGAAAAAATACATAAAGCGCAGGAAAAGAATATTCTTCATGATAGAGGATTGCATTTAGAAATCAGAAGTTACAAAAAACTATTTATCCTAAAAAATTGACCTGTATTTTTCGAAGGCTTGGTACAAACAAAGAACAAAAGATTAAGATCTCAAGTTCCATATCCCTCACATTTTCTAAGGCTTTGCAGTAAGGATTGTC
The DNA here is from genome assembly GCA_027478495.1 of Erythroxylum alaternifolium. Taxonomy (NCBI): domain Eukaryota; kingdom Viridiplantae; phylum Streptophyta; class Magnoliopsida; order Malpighiales; family Erythroxylaceae; genus Erythroxylum; species Erythroxylum alaternifolium. Next base: position 60,107,669 of record JANIIA010000004.1, on the reverse strand, counting down.
AAATAAGTAAGTATTTACTTTGGGAAGGGAATCTGAAACAACATTGTCTTCACTTCTATCGGTTATTGTCTCATCACCAACAACGTATTTATGGTAATAATTAAGTATAAGCAACACATAAAGACTGCTACCTGCTAGAGGGTTTCTTAAGCCTTCACCACTTGAGCCGACCAAGTAACTGAATGGTAGTAAAACAATAGAAGCTGCAAATGGAAACTAATATAAAAAAGATACATAAATAACAAGTATGATGAAATAAAGTCTGGCGAAAATGAATAAGACTTAGTTAGCAGTCATGAAAAGTCAGAAAGCAATACAATTTAGAGGAAAAGTATTTTCAACTTTAATCAAAGGAAGAATAAAATTTCATATAGATAATACCGCTTCAATATTGCAATTGCATTAGCACCCAAATCCAAAAGTATCAACTATCTAGTGAAATTTTCAGTGAAATAAAATTCAGTAAAGCCACTAGAAATTCATATTTTTAATATGGTCAGCATCAATGCAAAGAAACAGTTTACAGTAGCACAATTAAACTTTAGGAGTTTGACATAGTGTGCAAGAATAGGATGTTAAATATGAGCAACAATCAAGAAACTGTGCCAGCTATAGAACCCACTCTTTGTAAGACTCTAGTTGGGCCCTCTCAGAAAATACATGATAAGCTCCGTCATTCAATGGTGTGGTAGGGAGCATTATATAATTAAGTAATAGTCTGCGAACAATCAAACTAACCAAAGAGCTGTCCTGCAGATGTTAAAGGACTGACTTTAAGATTGTAAGAGCACATGAAGACATTAAGTACAACCATAATTAGCTACTAACCTGAGCCATTGCCGCATCAATAAAAGGGTTCATATCTATTGGTCCTAGAGTTGGGCCAATATTTGAAGAGCATGATAAAACCACTTTGATGTACCTTACATCTACTGTGCCAATAAAGCTAAGCACACTGTGCATCACAAGATTCTCAATGTTCTGATCTGCAGATACAAACTCAAAATTCAGATACTGCTATGAAAGCCTAAGATCAACTACTCAATTACAAAGAATATGCCAGCTACATATAGATAGCCTATCTTAGGAACCTCCATTGGACAAAATCAGTTCGAATTATAGCCTTGGGCTTCCTTTCTCACCATAAAAAATGCCAAACATAAGAAAAGAAATAAATAAATTTAAAAAGGAGGCAAATTACCTCTTCTGAAATCCTTTGGCACTGGTAAGAAAAGTAGCTTTACAGCTTCACGCGATTATCTTTACTACACATTCAACTACATTTTACATCACAGGGGTTCAGTTAAGGATAGGATTTGAAACCTTCATATAACAAGCCAGTAATCCAGGTCTTTTCCCAGAAGTGCTTAGTTTCACATTAAATATTTCCAATCATAATTGATAAATAGTTTAGTTAACAAAATAGATTATCAAGCATTTAAAAAATCGAGACAATAAAACTAGGAAAATATAGTTACACCTTTATCAGTATAGTTACAACTGCCCAAGCTCAAGCGTTTATATTCTGTTTATGAAAAATAAGGAGAAACAAATAGAAAGTATGTCCGCTATATCGCATAAAAAATAGTTAAGGAAGAACAATTCATGCACAGACGAGAGCCTACCACATGAACTTCAAAGAGTACAGAGATCATACACTGACACTCACGGAATTCAATTACTAAAATTTGAATACATAAACAAATAAAAAAAATATTGACAAACAACAGAGACAAAATGGGGAGCAGGGAATGGTCGATGAACATAGATTGTTAGAAAGAGGCATCGCCATATAATGCGAAGAGCTATCTTGCCTGCAACAAAGAAAACCATGACAGAACATCTATCCTCATCTTCCTCCTCCTCCTCCATGATAGCAAGTGACTCACAACTACAAATGTGACTCTGAGTCTGTGATTCTATAAATAAAGCAAGAAGAGGGAATTGAAATTGAGGGTTTTAACTTACAAAGCAGTTATTGCGGCAATTAATCCGATCTTGATCTCCAAGGCCCACTGATTGGCCATTGCGGAAATTAATCAAACATCTATGGGGTTGCGTTGTGAGAAGTACGGAGATGAGTGGTGGTTCAGCCAGAGCACACAACTCACGTAGCCAGTGTCATCGTCGATAACGAACTTGAGGAACATGTTTGCCTTTTGCTCACAGCTGATCACAATGCTAACGATCTCTGCTTGTGAAAGGGAGACTCCTTTGCGGGATAAGGGAATTGGGTCCGAGGAGGAGAATTTAAGAGTTTGGGTGAGGTAGAGGAGATCGAATGCTAGCAATTTCGCATGCGTCTTTTAGAATATTTGATTTTTATTCATTTCAAGAGTGAGAACAAATCCTTACGGAACAAACGGGGATTACAAATTACTCATTTTTCTTTCCTTTTTTGTGCACGAAACATGCACATAATAGATCTTTTTATCTTTTTTAACCTTGTAAATCTACGTAAAACGCTCAACATTTATAACTTATATACAATTCAAATTCATATTAACTAAACATTTTTTATAATTACTTGATATTTACATTAATTAATCGTTATTTCTAGATGTATACTTGCTACAAATAATAATAGGCGTCAATTTTTATCCCACTAATTAGAAATTTTAAAAATTTTAGGCTCTTTTTAGTATATTTTTAGACAAATTTTGCCATCTTAAATAAATGTCTAAAAATTCTACCAATTCTTAGATTATTTAAGACAATTATTAGATACATCTAAGCATAAGCGTCTAAAACTTCCTTATTTTGGTGTAGTGAGTTTTGATCATTTAGAAATGATTGGATATTCAGATTCAGATTTTGTTGAGTGTGATGATAATAGAAAGTCAATGTTTGGATATCTATTCCTATTAGCTGAAGGAGCAATCTCCTGAAAAAGTGTCAAACAATCTGTTATTGCTTCATCCACTATGGAAGCAGAATTTGTAGCTTGTTATGAGGCTAAAATTCATGCATTATGGTTGCGAAACTTGATTTCAAGGCTTGGGTTATCGACATAGTAAGCAAGCTGTTGAAATTATGATAATTCTACAACCGTTTTCTTCTTTAAAAACGACCAATACTCCAGAAGCGAAAAACACATAGAATTAAAGTATTTTGTTGTTAAAGAGGATATTCAAAAACAAAGAGTGCATATAGAACATATTAGTGGAGTACCCAGTTGACATGATTTGCAGGTTATTGTGTCAATCCGGATGTTTACCCAGTGCGCATCCAAAGGATAGCAGCTGTGGGTTCCTCCGTTCCAAAAAGAAAATCTTATGGTAGTAGATACTCTAATTAAGGGTTTACAACCAAAGGCATTCAAAGAACATGTACTTAGGATACATCTTGGTTGTATTGATGATTGATAACAATATTTGATAATGATGTTTTAGCACTTTTAAGCTCAATAATAATATGTTTCTAAATTTTATATTTCTTATTCATTATGTTTATGTATACATGACTGTTGAATAAGAAATTTGTATATATTTTTATAACAATTATGTGAATTGTATGTTGTTTATATACAATTTATGAACCTAAACATAATAAGTTTTTAAAATGAGGTACTTATGATGTTAATAGTTTATAAGGTTTATTTTTTGCTAGCCTTATGTTAGTTTAGGGTTTTTCTTAATTTAATAGTATTTTATATCTTAACTGTTAATTTAGTACTTGATGGACATACAAAATTTAAGGTTAACAGAGAATTGTATATAAACTAGTTCTCTCTCTACCCTAAGTAAGTACAGACAAGACAAATACAGAACGAATGTATTTGTGCATTGAACTATCCATCAAGTTATTATACAGAAAGAGGGTTAAGAGAGAAAAACTAGTTTGTGATTGTTAAAAGCTTTTTCTCTACATCATGATAAATTCCGCTCAAGGTAAATGATTTATTCGTTTCATCTATATGGTTATTATTGTATTCAAGATCTAAATGAACATAAATGATTTACATGTGATTCATGATTTATGTCTTTGATATTTGAATATTAAGAATGAGATTTGATTCCTTCAATCCTAAGTTTAATGTTCCTTCGAGACAAAGTTTTGTGTGTTTTTATCGTATTCTTTCCTTATTTGCTGTAGGAGAACCAAAAGATGTGTTCTTTTCATGACTTGCACTGTTCTTATAGAACCAATGTCTTTGTTTGGTGTAATTAAATGATAGATCAACAATCTCAAATCCCTTGACAATTAAGTTATTGGACTTCGATTCCTTCAAACAAAACTTATCAGATGGGCACCTAGGAAACAATCAACTAATTCGAAATGGGAATGGACAAATTTAGATTATGATTTGCCATTTTCAATTTAAATTTCTTAAATTTGATTTATTAAACTTAAACTAATATCTTTTAATAAATGATGTGTTTTTTGTTAATTGAAATTTTAATTATTAAACAAAGTATTGTTAAATTTTAATAAAATAATATTATTTTATTTAGATCAGGTAACATGCATCAGACAACATGGGACCATTTCGAAGAGGACAAAATGAATGACACAACATGGGACCATTTCGAAGAGGACAAAATGAATGACATATTGACCAGTAAACCTAATCCACTCGTTACTTGGCAGTTGGCCATTGGGCCTCTTGGAATCTTATCTTATCATCACCAACTTTGATCTTTTGACAAAAGCTTGGTTGTGGTCCTATAGATTCTTCTGGGTGATTGGTTGATATTAAATTGTCTTCTCTGGCTAACTTGCATAAATAAGGAGGAGTTTTAGGAGCATTATTATGCGTTTGTGATTGTTAAATAATTTAAGAGAGAAGGAGGCGTTGAAGCTTTGGCCAAGCTCTTTAATTTGCTTGATCATGTGTTGCTTTGGTAGCAGTCCCAGAAGGAAGCCAAATAAAGCTGCAGGTGCTGCTGGACTAGCAGCTGTTTCCTCAACAGCAGGTGCTGCTGCTATTAGCGGTGGCGGTGGCGGTGGCTGTTGATGATTTGACTTTTAATTCTTATTCTCTCTCTATCATATAAGGGTAAGGTTATGTATTATTGAACTTCTCTAAATTCCATACTCCAATGAGAGTCTCATTGGATGTTATTGTTGTTAACTATTTACAGGTTTTTTACAATATTATTGTAAAATAAGGTTTAAAATTATGAATTATATATTATACTAGTGATTGTGGTAATTTTGAACGGTGTAAATAAGTAGTGTAATTACAATTTTGATAATTATATATGATTAGAGTAATAATATAAAACCTTGTAATATAAACTGTTCTCCTAAGTTGAAGTAAAGAAACTTGTCTATTAAACTCGTTGATACTATTGTAGAAACAACATTTTCTTATCTTATATTGTTGGTTTATGCCCTACAACCAATTGGTTGGTTGTAATTTAGTGACAACTATTTAAAGATATTCTTTATTTTATACATACTTAGATATATACAATAAAATCCAAGGGATAATTATACATTGTAAATAAAATTATAATAAGATTATAATTATGAGATTCATTCTACATTTATGTATTATTTCTAAATTATTCACAACTATTATTCTATTAAGAATGAATATTAATAGAATAGACACGCACCATGTTTTTCCTTATAAAGAAAGTAGTTAACCTCGTAAGCTAAAGTATGGAGATACTTAAACAAAGATGAGGGTGCTTGTTAGAGAACAAATTCACTGAACTGACTCAATATGAGAAATTCATTTGAAATATTACTTATTTGTCTATGGAAATTCTCCTTGTAATGATTGTATAAGTAATCATTTGACTTTAGGTCTCCAAAGTTATCTAGTATAAAAATTTCTATGTTTTGATACTATTTATGATCTATTCTAATCATAGATAGCTCATTTCGTAGTCATTAGATGTAATATGAACTATATGGAGGAAGTTGAGTGATCAAGATATGATTTATCACCCAAAAGTAATCAAAGAGAATGTTTCGTTGTTCTTAGTTAATATTGATTTGGAAAATCTTTGATCAAAGTGAAATGACATTTTGTAATTAGTTTACAAATGTCATTAATTGAATTTATAACTAATAGCAGAGAATTAATATGATTGAACTCAAAATAGAATAGACATTAATTTCATACTCTATTTTTAATAGTACAATGAAAGGATTGAAATATATTAAAAACAAGTCAGGTATGAAAAGCTTAGTCAAAATCACATTGACATTTCTAAATATTTAGGTGGTCATAAAATGTTGCTAGAAGTCAATCTTGATCTTTGGATATAAATTGTTTAATTAGATAATTAAAGATAAATTAAAGGAGTTAAATTGATCTAATCCTAATTATGATTGAAGGTTATAATTTATATCAATTGTCAATATATTTGAAAACCTAATAGGTTTCACATAAAAAACGGGTTGAAGAGAAAAAATATATTTTAATCAAGTTAGACTTGATGTAAGATTTGAGAAACTTTATGATTAAATATGAGACATTTAATAAATAAAGATCAATATGAGATATTGGTTTTTATTTGGACATAATTGATATTTAATTAGAATTATTTGTAATTCTAATTAAAATTTAATTAAAATTAGAATTTAATTTCAATTAAATTATTAAAATGACAAAAACTTATTATAAATATGCTTAAGCTCTAATTGAGCTAGCACTTCTTGCTTAGTCCTCTTTGTAAGAGTTACAAAATTTTCTCAACTGACCCGACATGAGAAATCCATTTGGAACATTATTTGTGTGTGTATAGAAATTTCCATTGTAATAATTGTGTAAGTAATCCTTTGACTTAAAGTCTCTAAAGTTATCTTTTATAGGGATTGTTATGTTTTGATACTACTTATGACCAATTCTAATTATGGATAGCTCATTCAGTAGTCATTGCATGCAGCATGAACTATATAGAGATAGTTGAATGATCAAGATATGATTCATCACCCTATAGTAATTAGGAAAAATGTTATGTTATTCTCGATTAGTATTGATTCTGGAAATCCTTGACCAAGGTGGAATAAAGTTTTGTGAATAGTATATAAATGTCATTAATTGAATCAACAACTGATGGTGATGAATCAATATGATTGAACTTAAAATAAAGTAAACATTAATTTCATGTTGTATGTCTAATATGATCGTTGTATGATGAAATAATTGAATTATACAAAAAAAAGTCATGCATGAAAATATTGGTCAAAACTACTTTGATATTATTAAACATTTGAGTGGTCATGATATGTTGCTAGACGCTAATCTTAATCTATGAATATAAATTGTTTAATTAGAGAATTAAAGATAAATTAAAGGACTTTAATTTATTTAATCCTAAACATGATTTTTATCTATAATTTATATGCATTGATAACTTATTTGGTAACTTAATGAGTCTCACATAAAAAACAAGTTAAAGAGAAGAAAGATACTTTAATTAAGTTGAGTTTCATTGTAAAGTTTAAGAAACTTGATAATTAAATATGAGATATTTAATAAATAAGGATCAATATGAGATATTGGATCTTATTTGGACATAATTAGTATTTAATTAGAATTAGAATTAGAATTTAATTTTAATTAAATTACTAAAATGTTTAAAGCCTATTATAAATAAACTTTAGCTCTAATAGAGCTAGGACTTCTTGTGTTAACCCTCTTTGTAAGAATTACAAAGTTATTTCAACCTATTTTGTGAATACCATTATTATAATTTATTTGTCAATCATTTTACATAATTAAAATGATTTTGGTTTTTGAGAAATCAAAATACAAAAAAGTTTCGTAATTATTTCTCTATGAATGGGATTCGATTTCGTCCTTATTTTCCAGAAGCAGTAACATAGCAAACTTTAATTTCATAATTTGATTAAAATATGTTTAATTGTTATTGATTAATTTTGAAATTGAAATTGCAATTGTCACATGATTAAATACTCTTACAATCTAAAAAGTTGAGATTAAATATTTTAAAACCCCGATATTCAATTTAGAATTGAATTATCAATATGATTAAAATTTTGTTTAAGAGTTAAACAAATATACGAAATTAGTTTCATAAAACACCCAAAAATATTTTTTAAAAAATGTAAGACACCCAAAATCTGAAAAGTTGAGACTGACAAGACTTAGAACCCAGAACATCAAAAGTCCAGAACCATACAATGCATAAGCTGCCGGAATTTGGAATAAGCGGTATCATGCATGTGATCTTTGTGGTGTTGAAAATCTGGTAAACATCATGTGAGGGCCGGCGTTGGTTGTTTGGTTGCCGCGGATTAAGTTCTGAGATTTCTTCTTGTTGTGGCTGTCGGATATGAGGAGCATGCGAAGGGCAGCGGCTGGAACCTTACTGTGATTGGAACTTCGGTTGGAGCAGTTGCGATAGGTGGCGACATGCGATTTGATGCTACCGAAGACGCTCCTAAAGCTCCATGAGATGACGCTGAAGGCGATGGCTCCTGGTTTTGATTTTTGTTAATTAAAATTTTAATTATTAAACAAAGTATTGTTAAATTTTAATAAAATAATATTATTTTATTTAGAGTAGGTTACATGCATCCAGAACATGGGACCATTTTGAAGACGACAAAATGACAGATTGACCGGTAAACTTGATAAACTCGTTACTTGGCAGTTGGATATTGGGCCTCTTGGAAACGTATCATGATCAACAATTTTGACTTACGAAAATGCTTGATACAAGTTTCTGGTCGCCCACATTCTTCTGGGTGATTGGTAGATATTAAATTCTCTTCTCTGGTTTAATTTGAGGGGAGACCAATGAAGTCAACGGGGGCAACGTGGCTTCAGCATGACCATGGCAACTTGGTAACGAACAACCAATGAACGAGTTATTGTATTGGAACCAAAACCCTCTGAGTATTAAAAAGGAGGAGTTTTAGGAGAATTATTATGCTTTTGTGATTATTATATTATTTAAGAGAGAAAGAGGCGTTGATACTTTGGCCAAACTCTTTCATTTGCTTTCATGTGTTTCTTTGGTAGCAAAATGAAGCGTCCCAAAAATGGTGGTGGTGGAGGCGGTGGCAGTGGAGGTGGAGGTTGTGGTGATGGAGGTGGTTAAAGTGGATGATTTGCCCTTTGATTATTGTTCCCTCTATCTCTACCATTTAAGAATAAGGTTGTATATCATCAAACTTCCTCTATATTTTAGCGAGACTATAATTGGGTATTGTTGTTGTTAACTATTTTAAGGTTTTTTACGATATTATTGTAAAATAAGGTTTAAAATTATGAATTATATGTTATACCAATGATTGTGATAATTTTATACGATGAAAAAAAGTAGTGTAAGTATAATTATTTAAAGACATTCTTTATTTTATACATACTTAGATGTATATGATAAAGTCTAAAAGATAATTATGCATTACAAATGAAATTATAATTATGAGATTCATATATATTGCATATATATATTATTCCTTGTTCATAGTCATTGTTCTATTAAGACTAGACATTAATAGAACATAAAAGACTAACACACGTTATATTTTTTCTTATAAAGAAAATATTCGATCTTGTAGGCTAAAATATAGAGATAATTAAACAAAAAGATATGTGCTACTTAAAGAACAAGTTCATTGAACTGACAAGTGATTTTTTGATTTAAGGTCTCCAAAGTTATCTTATATAGGGATTGCTATATTTTGATACTACTTAAAGAAATAAAGATAAATTAAAAGAGTTTAATTTATCTAATCATAAATATGATTTAGGGTTATAATTTATATCCATGGCCAACTTATTTCGTAACCAAATGGATAGTAAATTTAAGAAACTTTATAATTAAATATGAGATATTTAGTAAATAAGGATTAATATAAGATATTGAATCTTATTTGGACATAATTGGTATTTAATTAGAATTATTTGTAATTCTAATTAAAGTTTAACTAGAATTAGAATCTAATTTCAATTAAATTACTAAAATGTCCAAAATTTATTATACATAGGTTTAAGCTCTAATAAAACTAACATTTCTTGTTTAACACTCTTTGTAATAGATACAGAGTTCTCTCAACCTATTTTGACAAGAATACGATCAAGCTTTAAAATAAAATACAAATTAAGATTCAACTTTAATATGATTTAATTGTTAATTATTTTACATAATTAAAGTGATCTTGGCCTTTGGGAAGTTAAAATACAAAAAACTTTCGTAATTATTCTGCTATGATAGGGGTCGGATCTCATTCTAATTTTCCAACAGTAATATGAAAGCAAAATTTAATTTTATAATTTGATTAAAATATATTTGATTGTTATTCATTAATTTTGAAATTGAATTTGCAATTGTTGCATGAATAAATATTCTTACAATTTAAAAACTTTAGAGTGAATATTTTAAAACCTGACATTCAATTTATAATTGAATTTTCAATATAATTAAATGTTTATTTAAGAGTTAAATATATGAAATTAGCTTCATAAAACATGAAAAACGTAAGACACCCATAATCTGAAAAGTTCAGATTCATAAGCCTTAAAATCCAAAACATCAAAAGTCCAGAGCAATGCAATGCATAAGCTGTTGGAATTTGGAATAAGCGGTGTTATGCATAATGAATCATATTTTACACCCATAAGGGTAGTGTTGTAATTATGCTTTTAATAACTACCAATTGTAGTTATTTGTTTTGAATGTAACAAAACCAAAACATGAGAAGCATATAGTTTCATCTTGTGTGTTTATCTTGTGTGGTTGGTTTTTCATACAAGGAAGGATATAGAAACAGATCTGCTGTGTAGTGTTTTTTAACCTGTAGAAATCCAACATAATCCAAGTACGTGATTTTGTTTTATATGCATATGCAAAGATCCTGCGGTTAACATAATCTAAGTGATTCTGCTCTTATATATTTAATCTAACATTGGTATCAAAGTATAGGTTGTTTTTTTTTATATACGCATGCTATACTTCCCGTTGTTTTTTTCGATATATTGTTTCTGGACTTGTGAAGTATGCATGCTATGCTTTACGTTGTTTTTTTTTTAAAGTGTACTGTTTCTGAAATTGTCTTCTATGGTTGGTTTCCGACTTCTGCATCTCTTAATATATAAGATTTGTTTTTTGTTTTCTCTCGTTACTTCTCTCTTTAGAAGTTACAATTCAACAATGTCAAAACCACATTGTTGTTTTAAGGACTTGATTGTAGAGATAAGATATCTGTTAGGATTTTAGTTTTGAAAGTAGGAGGTTGAAAGGGTTCTTTGAAATCTGTGGGTTACATGTTTTGTAACAAAGAGAGATAGAGCTTGGTGGAAGGAGAACTCTGTGAAGAGTAAACGAGAGAGAGAAAACAAAGATCCTTTCTGCAACACCAAAAGAATGTTTTAGGAGAGAAGTAACGTCCCATTAAAAGAAATAATGGGACGTTACTTCTCTTCTTCTTCGGAAACGCGAAGAAGAGTAGAGAAGGAAGAAGACAACTCTTCTTCAATCCTAACAAAAGGCACGTGGCCTTTTAAGAGTTAAATGCTTTTGTTAAAGGATAACTTAAACAAATGCCTTTTATGTTTTGTCCTATATGAACGAATCTACCGTGATTCAAATTCTACATAATGAGGACTAAAATGTCAAGTGTGAAAGAAGCACTCACATTTGACATGTTTTTTGTTTTTGGATATATGTATCCTAATAATCAATAATGGGTTAAGGCTTTGAGATTTAAGATCCAATATAATAATAAGTTTATCATAGTTTTGGCTTACATAAACTAATTAATTTTAGTTAAATTATTTTTTAATTAAAATAAATTATTTTTTAATTAAAAAATTAATTTAAACTAATTTGTTTAGTTAAAATAAACTTAGAAATAAGTTTATTTTCAGTGAATTAAAATTAGACATATGTTTTCTAATTAACTCAATACTAATTTGTTTAGTCAAAATTAAATAGAAATTTTATTAGAAATTAGTTTCTAATTAAACCGAGATAAATTGATTAGTTCAATTATAATTTAAATTAGAAATAAGTTTCTAATTAAATTTGACTTATTCATATTAGAATATGATTAGATGAGAAATAAGTTTCTAATTGATTAGATATTAAAAGCATAATTTGATTAATTCAATCAATTGTTAAAAGAAATAAATTATGTCCATTCTATGAGCATGAGTTCGCTCTGTGTTAGACAAAATAATTTGTTTATTTTGTGCACTCTTCTGATTCCTGAAAATTTGTTTTCAGGAAGATGCCTATTATTAAGCGAACACTTAAGCTTATTCGATGTGAGGCACAGAAGAGACGAATTGGTAGTATGTATGTAAAATTAGTTAACACGCGCTTAATGCCTAGAGACTATCTAACACAACATGTTATTTCAGTTAATAACATGACGCAAGAATTATACTTTGAAGGTTTTTGAGCTTATACGAATGTTGAAGTAAAGTACACGACTTTGCTTGTAACATTACCTCAACCTCAAGGCGAACTGTTATGAATGCTCTGGAATACTATGTCTAACAAGAAGACTTACACTTTGCTAGTGATGACATTTATTAAAGAGATACGTAGAAGGGAGTTGATTAGGACTTTATATCCTCTAGGTCTTCCAATGAAAATAGTAAGAGCTATCGTACATCGAGCTTCGCGAACTGTGTCATGCGAACTCATGAACTCATTTCCGCGTAGGGTTCATTACCTATAGATTGTTCGTAGGTTGTAGTACATTTACAAACAATATGTAGTTTTATAAGAACAAAGTTTTGATATTTATGTAATATGCTTACATATATTTTATATAGGAATTCCTCTAGAGTAAGGTAATTAGGATTCGATTGTTGTATGAATGATGATTGAACATATTAGTGGACTTTTGATTTCATAAGCAATTGTGATCGAATTATTTACTCTATGAACAATTAATATGACATTAACGTGCATATATATTCTTTCTTATTATAAAAACTTAGTGTTTCAAAATGGCGACTGCTTCAAAGAATATTGTTGCTGAACTCAATAGGGGTGAGAAACTCAATGGTGACAATTATAAAATTTAGAATATGAAAATCCAATATGTGCTGGAGGAGCAAGAGGCTTTTAAACCATTAAACCTAACCATGGAAGTTCCTGAGGAGGGCACTACGACCTAGCATTCAATGGTGACAATTATGAAATCTGGAATATGAAAATCCAATATGTGCTAGAAGAGCAAGAGGCTCTTGAGCCATTAAACCTAACCATGGAAGTTCCTGAGGAGGGCAGTACGACCCAGTATAAGAGGGACCCTAATGCATATGAATTGTGAAAAAAGAAGAACTCTTTAACTTGCATCATGTTGCTGAGTAGCATAGATAATGATATCATACGAGAGTTTTGTAAATTCGAAACTACAAAGGATATGTGGTCTGCATTGGCTGCTCATTTTAGAGGTGCTTCAGTGACCAAAGTGAGGTCACTTACCATTAAGTTTAATACTTATAAGAAGTGCCCAGATGATACAATGCAAAAGCATCTGAGGCAAATGTCTAACATAGTAAGTGAGTTACGTGATGTTGGTTATGAGCTTTCTGATGAACAACAAGTACAAGCTGTGATTCGTTCACTGCCTCAGAGTTGGGAGCATATAAAGATGCACCTAACTCATAATAAGAACATCAAGACAATGGAAGATACTACGAGGCATCTCATCTTGGA
>JANIIA010000004.1:60018098-60028433 GCA_027478495.1 Erythroxylum alaternifolium | reverse complement strand
AAAGTGCTTTTGAAGTTTACAGCCAAACACTCATTTTTTCCTTAAAATAGCTTTTGCGGTGGAAAAAAGTGCTTTTCTACCTGCCAAAAGCTGAACCAAACGCACTCTAAAGGATCTTTTGTATTATAAGGATCTCTTTCATAAATAAAGGTGTAAAGGATAATATTTTTCCAAAATATTAAAAGATGTTAAATAACAAATAGAAAAAGATGAAGCAAAAAAAACTGTGAGTATGATTAGACAATAAATTGATATTAGCATATTTAACTATATTATAAAAAAACGGATCATTTTATGCTGAAATAAAGGTTGCTCGAAACAATACCTCTTTAATTGAGACACTAGTGATATCTTTAATAAAATAATATATTCTTAGTTAATTAAAAATTAATGCTAACTTCATACCTGATTATATTTCATCTCTCTTTCGACAAGATTACATGCGTCCAGACTACATGTTGGGCCTGTTGGAATCTTAACATGATCACCAACTTTGATTTTGGAAAAAGCTTGATACAAGCCAACTTATGGTGAGACCAATTCAAGTCCACGTTGTCCCCGTTGACTTCAATTGTCACGTGCTGAGGCCACGTTGTCTCCGTTGACATGAATTGCTCTCACGATAAGTTAGCTTGTATCAAGCTTTTTCCAAAATCAAAGTTGGTGATCATGTTAAGATTCCCAGAGGCCCAACATCCAATTGCCAAGAAGCCACAACGTTTGACCATAGCAACTTGGTAACGAACAATCCATGAACAAGTTAAATTAATGTTTGAAAACTTCATAAATACTCAAAACCCACAAGTATAATTGAGGAGGAGTTTTAGGAGAATTATTATGCTTTTGTGATTGTTATATAATTTAAGAGAGAAAGAGGCATTGAAGCTTTGGCCAAGCTTTTCATTTGCTTTCATGGGTTGTTTTGGTAGGAGTCGGCACAGAAAGAAGCCAAATAAACATCGGCAAGCTGCAGGCAACTACTATTCACATAACGGAGTGTACGTCCGTGGAGACCGCCGAGCCAGAGACGGAGGGTTGGTCGTTCTGACGGCTGCAGGTGCTGCTACGGTGGCCGCTGCAGGGTTGGCCGTTGGTGGTTATTCTGACAGTGGTAATGCCCCGGACGGTGACAGTGGTTGCGGTGGAGGCTGTGGTGCTGGTGGAGGAGGAGGTGGTGGTGGTAGTGGAGGCTGTGGTGGTGGTGGAGGCTGTGGTGGAGGTGGAGGATGATTTGCCCTTTTGAGATTCTTGTTCCTGAATGTCTTTGTTAATTATATAATTTCTATTTTTATTGGAAAACTCATATTGTAAATATATGCAATAACAATATAATTTGAATTTTTGTTAATTATATAATTTCTATTTTTATTGGTAAACTCATATGGTAAATATAATGTTATTACAATATAACTTGATTTTTAAGGTATTAAAGTTTAATTTTAACGTTTTAAAAATATTTAAAATAATTATTTAATAAATAAAAGTGATAATATTTTTCAAAAAATTGTTGATAAACTTAACTGCCACATTTAAATTGTATTATATTATTTTAACATTTAAAAATATTAAAACTGAATTTGAATTTCTCAAAAATATTAAAATTGAAATTATATTAAGATGAAAATCTTGAAATTTAAATTAAAATTTTAAATTCATATATTTAATTACAAAAATATACTTAAATTGAATAGGTAAAACAAAATGAAAACTCTAGAATTGAAAAAAAAAACGCATCAATTCATTAGCATAATAAAATGAATTTATTTTATTAGTGAATGAGTGAGATTAAACAAATAAGTGATGAAGAGTTTGGACTTTTATTAAGTTAAAAAAATGACATGAAATAAAATAAAAAGTGTAAAATTGAAAATAATGATACAATTTTAATAACATAATAAAATTATTTTATTTTATTACATAGTCAAAATAAAATGAATTATTGAAAAATTGAGTAAATTTCCGGCACTTGTGAGTAAAAGAAAATTCTATTCTTATTCTTAAAAATTTTGAGATGAATAATACGGGTTACATCAGTAATTGTAAAAATTTTGTACTGTGTAAATAAATGTAACAACAACAATTTGGTAAAAATGTCGCTAAAATGGAAGGTTTAAAAAGGTTCAATAATATTCAGTTTTATTCTTAATTGGTAGAGAAATTGCTTGTAGAGGTATAAATAAGTACTGTAAGTATAATTATGATAATTATACATGAGTTAAGAGTAACAATATAAAAGCTTGTAATATGAAGTGCTGATACTTGTCCACTAAACTCGTTGATGCTATTGTAGAAACAACATTTCTTAGCTTATATCTCCTCAAATTTCTCCATCCCACAATTCTTGGAGGCTTTTGAAAGGACTCTTGAGTCTCGTGAACTACGAACTCTCCTCGGAGTAATCTTTGCTGAATCACTCAACACAAGCTCTCTTTAGCTTATCATATCAGAATAAGCATTGTTGTGTAAATGTAATGGTTCTCAGGAAGATGTACCTGATGCATGTCTGAAAATTTTGAGAAGAGCCCCGGAGGTATACACCAATGGAATAAGCTTAAGTTTTCAATGATCCTTGATTTGGTTACACTCTTCGGATCAATGCTGTGACCGCTCTGAATTCCCCACCTGAGAGCTACTTGCGCTGGCGATTTGTTAAGCTTTTCAGCAATTTCAACTAGAGTCGGTTCCTTCTGAATTTCTCCTTTAATCCATGATCCTGGAGACCCCAGAGGAGAAAATGCCTGCTAAAATCAGGAAATTAAGATTATATTCTAACAAGTTGAACTATGCTTCATATTTCCACGTTAAGTTTGGTGTCTCGAGTACGGAGAGATGAACTCCAGTGGATTTGCAGAAATTGTGGAGAGCAGGTTGCTGCCATACAGCTTGGCATTCCACCTGGTTTACTGCAGGACCTACTTTTGCATATCCAAGGAAGTCTTGCAGCTTCTTAGTCGAAAAGTTGCTGACGTCAATTGCACGAGCCTGGCCTGATGCGTATAACCCCTCCACTGCATTCCAGGTCTCTGGAAGGCATAAAGGCTCCATTATTTCAGGTTCCAACCACTGGACCCTGCCTTTGTTTTGGCTTAAGAAGGTAATTAAGCACAAGTCGTAAAACGCTGGAAGGAGTTATATATTCATTAAGCATAGATCTGAATTTATACAGCAATAGGAATAACTGATATGCTAAAAAACAAGAAACAATCTCATGAAATCTGAAAAAAATTTGCCACTAACAATGAGATTATAACTTTTAACTAACTGTAACAGCTAGTTTGACTGACTCAAAGACACGTTTTCAACACTCCTCCTTAGCTTTGATACTGAAAACTCGAAACTTATTTCTTTTCTTTTTCTTTTTCATTTGTGCTCCCACAATTTCGCTGTTAGGCTTCTTATGAACTTTTCATCTGTCATTTTTGTCTATTTTTCCTTTGTCTTCCACAATGAAGGAGTGATCCACTTTGTTGGCTTTTCCTGTAGACGTTTTTGAACTTGAAAAACTCATTTTGTTTTCATCATATATAGAGGTCTTTGTGTTAATTATATCTTCCTCAGCATCACCATCGTGGTTCTCTTTCATAAAATCCAGTCAAATCGTCCTTTGTATTCTACAATGAATGAGTGATCCACCTTGTTGGCCTTTCTTGTAGATGTTTTTAAACTTGAAGAACTCATTTTGTTTTCATCATATATAGAGGTCTTCGTGTTAATTATATCTTCCTCAGCATCACCAGTGTGGTTCTCTCGTAAAATCCAATGCAAATCTTTTATTTTGTATTTTGATATTAAACACTTCTCTGTCCATTGCATCCTTGATCATTCAGCCGTCGTTTTCAAATTGTACCTTCAATCCTTTATCGAGCAACTGATAAACAATCAACAGATTTTTGTTTATTGTGGGAACATATAAGACATCAGAAATTAACTTCAAACCTGAATGCCCTTTAATTACTATAGTTCCTTTTTCTTTGGCTTCAATATAATCTCCATTTCCAATTTAGACTTCAGAGATAAAGCTTTTATCAATTTCTCTGAACATCCTTTTATCAAAGGTCATGTGATTTATGAAACCATTATCAATAAGCCAGCTTTCATTTGAATTGTAGTTGGCAAGGCATGATGCTTCAAAGAACTCCTCCTCCTCAAGTTGATTGTTTACAGCTTGCTTGACTTCTCTAACATGTTGTTGCACTTTACATATTCTTTCAACATGCCCTAGTTGTCCACACTTGTTGTATCTTACATCTGGCCTCTACCAGTACTTGTATTCTGGATGATTTGTTTTCTTACAATACGAACATGGTGAAAAACTCTGAGCATTATTGTCATTAACCCTCTTTTTGTTGAATGACTTTACTAGAAAAACAACTTCCATGGTTCCTTCTTGCCTCATAAGTCTCCTTTGTTCTTGTGCCTGTAATGCACTTAACAATTCTGCCAAACTGATTTTTGCCAAATCCTTTGAGTTTTCGAGTGATGAAATTATAGCCTCATATCTTTCTGGGATGGTTACTAGAATTTTTTGAATTGTTCTAAAATCATCAAAATTAGAAAACCAAGAAATATACATTATTGGCAATGGCAATGAGCTTGTTGGAGTAATCCTTAATTGTTTCTGACTCCATTTTTTGTATCTCAAATTCTCTAATCAAGTTGAGCACTTGCATTCCTTTGATTATTTCGTTCCCCGCACATTCCTCCTTTAAGAAATCCCAAATTTCTTTTCTCATCTTGAGCATCATGATTCTGAAAAAAATTGTTGGTGTGACTACTGAAAACAAGCAAGCTTTTTCTTTGGACTTTTTCTGCTTCTTTTCTTTGTGAATTTTGATTTTAGCCACCATTGGATTTGCAAGCAAGTTCGGAACGTCGTAGTCTTCATCTACATCTTCCCACAAGTCATTCGCTTCAAGGAAGGCCTCCATTCGAACAGCCCAACTTAATTAATTTCCATCATCAAACACTGACAGAGTAATTGCAGTGAACGATGATTCTGAATCCATTAATGTGTGATTTTTTATTTATGGTATGGAAAGGCGTAGAATGAGTTATGAGTTATAGGTTTGTAGGTTTAGAGTTCCCTTAAGATCAAGAGAGCTCTTATACCAATTTGTTGATTTAAGAAGGTAATTAAGCACAAGTCGTAAAAGGTTGGAAGGAGTAATATATTCATTAAGCATCATATCTGAATTTATACTGCAATAGGAATAACTGATGTGCTAAAAAATAAGAAACAATCCATAAAATCTGAAGAAAAAAACTGCCACTAACAATGAGATTATAACTTTTAACTAACTGTAACAGCTAGTTTGACTAACTCAAAGACATGTTTTCAACACTTTGTTCTAAATGGCCAATGTATCTGTAATGCAAATTTATGGTTACAACCATCAATAACTTACGGTGGGATTTTTCTGATAAATATCTTGTTCTGATGCAAGTAAGTTCATGTGCATGCATATAAGATATAGATCAATATGGCCAAGTTGTAGATCTTCTAAACTCTTGCTCAATGCCTTGGAGACATCTTCAGGAGCATGATCACCGGTCCTACAAATTTATGCAGCAGAAAATTCATGACCTTCGACATTGTTTTCTGCCAAATAGAGTTTCTTAAACTCCATCATATCAGAGTTAGCAAGGAATTTTGTCAGAAACCAACTTCATTAGAGACAAAACTGAAACTTATGGACAGCTAAAACAAATACCATAGCTTAGATATGATGAACATCTAGCTACGCTTGACCAATCCATTGGAGAATAATTCCTTCAATACTACTCATATCTGTATCGTTTCAGAATATGATAATTTCTAATAATATGTTCTAAATCAAAAGTGTTAGATATATGTTGTATATATCTACTTATTTTATTTTGGCATATTTTTATAAGTTGACATTTTTTTATTATCTTGGATTCAAAAGAACTAATTGGATAATGTTCTAAATAGTGAAGAACTCTACCTTGCAAAGATGTGGATTTGGTGAATACTTGTGGGCTTAATGTGAATGTAGCATCAAAAAGGGTATTGCCGAAAGTTTGAGGATGAATGAAATTGATTTACATGAATATAGTGGAAGAAGGGGTATTGCTATAAATTTAATTGGGAATTGACTTTCTGGAAAGATACAATGGTGGGTTTTGTGTGTGAAAAATAACCTACGGCTGATTTGTGAGTGGTGTTATGTGTGAGTGCCTTGGTGGAGTGCGTGTTTTGTTGTTGGCTTTTGTTTTGATATTGAATGTTGGAGTAGCACACGGTTAGAATGATCTTTGTTCATGCGTGTACGTGTGTGTGATTTTATTCTTGGAAGAGTCACGTTTCTGCACTAATAAATTTGGAAGTCACTTATTCTGAACCTTCACTAATTGAAGTGGCTTTTGAATGGGAGGATTTGGCACTATATGTATGTTCTGTTGGGCGTCAATTATTAACTGAGCGGCTGTAGTTTGATTCTAGGGCTGGCACAGATTATTTTAGTTGGTTGAAAATTATTCAAATATATTACAGGAAGCTGATATAGGGATGATTTTTTTGTCTCAAGTGTATTGTTGTTCTTTTCTTAGTTGATTAATCACTTGAGTTATTTTTATTAATTGTCTTTCATTAAGTATAGTAGAGAAAAATCCTCTGAAGAGGTTAACACGAGTCGGTCGTGTTATTGGGTGTGAAAAACTTTCACAAGAAGTGAGGTTGAGAGATAGTGTCAAGGGATGAGTAGTGTCAGCTCAGTAAAGCCTTGGATAAATCTATTGTACTTCGGTAAAAGAATTAATCTAGGTGAGGCCCCGCAGACGTAGGCAAAAAGTGTCGAACTATGTTACCAAATTTTTAGTGTCATATGCTATTTTTCTTTTGATTGATTTTTGTTTTTGTTTGTGCTAGAGATGATCACGTAAAATACAACAGTTTATAAAACTATTAACCTATACGATTTTTCAATTGTTATTAGAAAGGGTTACCATTTTAGAACTTGGTAACAAGTCGATACAGATCCTAGTTTCACAAACATGGCTACAAGAGAGGGTGCTTCGATCACCAGACCACCATTATTGGATAGATCTAACTATTCTGCATGAAAAGCACGTGTGAGAGTCTTCATCCAAGCTCAGGGCACAAAAGCTTGGCACTCGATAGTACATGGATGGACGCATCAGATGATTACTGATGACAAAGGAGAGGCAGTTCGAAAAGATCCAGTTGAATGGACAACAGCCGAAGAAGAAAGTGCGCTTGGAAACTCACAAGCAATGCATGCGATTTTTAGTACTGTTGATGAAGGACGTTTCTTAATGATATCAGCTTATGAATCGGCCAAAGAAGCTTGGGATGCTTTGCAGACTATTCATAAAGGATCCAAATCGGTGATAGCGATAAAATTACAGATGTTAGCTGTGAGGTTTGAAGAACTGAAGATGGATGAGAATAAGAAAATTTAGGACTTTCATGAAAGATTGTGATATATAGCAAATCAGGCGCATTAACTCAGAAAGAAATATTCTGATCTGAAACTTGTCAAGAAGACGCTGAGATCACTGCCTCCAAGATTTATTCTGAAAATTGTGGCAATAGAGGAGGCCCATGACATCAATGATCTGTCATTGGAGAAGCTAATTGGAATTCTTACAAATTTTGAGATGAATCTTTTAAGGGAAGCAAGAAAGAAGCAAATGACTGGCATTACAGGTTGAATCTGGAAAAGGTGTGAATGATGTAAAAGATGAATCTGATGAAAATGAAGATTTAGTACTACTCACACAGAACTTTGGTAAATGGCTAAAAAGAATGAAAAAGGACAGACCTAAATTTAAACAATATAATGAGAGCTCATCGAATATCAATTTAAAGCAACAAGCCAAAGCTCAAAAGGGTGAAAGGAAGGAGAAGAGAATCCAGTGTCATGAGTGTCAAGGCTTTGGGCACGTTCAAGCCGAATGTGCTAATACTTTGAAGAAAAGAAAAGTAAAATCCTTTACTAGCACTTAGAGTGAGAATGAATCTGAAAGTGAATAAGGTAGTGAAGAAGAAATTGCTAATAGTGCTACGTTAGTTGCCTTGTATAGCAAAAGTCCAGTTACTTCCTTAACAGTAACTGAGAAGGAAGTAACTAAAGACATAAAAGGGGAAAATCGGAAATTTTCTAGAAAAATGTAAACAACTTATATCAAGACCCAATATCTGATTATGACAATGATTATAGTGGCCTAGATGATAGAAAGGAGAATATTTACGAGACTTACAAAACTATGTGTGAAAATTGGGTGAATACGTGTAAAACGAATGAAAGATTGAAGGAAGAAAATCTCTCCATAAAGAATACCATCCAAGGTTTATAAAAGAAATTGAAGTTGGCATTAGATAAACTTAGTGAAGCTAGAATGAGATTAGTAAGTACCGAAAAGGGTTTGAGAATGTTGAATAGTGGCACAGAAAAACTAGAAAATTTAATAGAAATCAGTAAAGTGAAAGGGGATCTTCAAGGCATTGGTTATATAGGAGAGTGCTCTAAGGTGAATGAGGAGAAGAATGATATGTCTAGATTTGTCCGAGAAGAAGAAACATTGAGAAAGATTTGAAGATTCGTACCCATGTGGCACTTTTGCGAAGTTATTAGGCATATAAGGCCAAAATGTTACCAGTTACTACAGATGTTGTTTGAAAGAAGACAAAGTCGGAGAATTCTACATCCCTAATAAAAATCTGAACATCAGCTCTCAGTACCGAAATCCACTTGGGTGAAAAATAGTGAATTACAAGCTCTCACGGTTCTCAAATCGATGAAAGCAACTTTGCAAAATGGTTAGTATTTTGATAGTGGATGTTCACGGCACATGACAGGAGAAAAGATTTACTTAACTGATTATTAGAGTTGAGTGGATGGTCATGTGACCTTTGGAGATGGAAAGAGGGCTTCAGTGATTGGTAGAGAAACATTGTGTGTGTACGGTTTGCTTCTCTTAAAGAACATGCTTTATGTTGGTGGACTGAAGCCAAATTTAGTGAGGATAAGCTAACTCTGTGATGATGGCTTCTTAGTTAAATTTACAAGTGATGAATGCAGGGTGCTAAATGAGCAAGAAGAATGTCTTGTGAGCGGCAAGCGATCAACTGACAATTGCTACATGTTGCAGTTCATGACCATTTGTAAATCAACCACACATGACAATGACATCAATTTATGGCATCAAAAGCTTGGACACGCAAATTTTGATCTCATTAGCAAGTTGACGAAATTGGAAGTTACGAAGGGTCTAGCCAAAATGAACGAAGAAGAGATATCAATTTGTAGTGCATGTCAAATGGGGAAACAAATTAGAGTCCACATAAAAAGTTTTGACATGTTACCTCTTCACGCATACCTGAATTAATTCACATGGATTTGGTTGGTCCAACGCAACATGATAACATTGGTGGAATAAGATATTTTTTAACTTATGTTGATGATTATTCAAGATATACTTAGGTATCATTTTTGAAAGAAAAATTAGATGCTTTCAAGGCTTTTAGAAGCCTATTTGTGCAAGTCATGAATTCGAAAAATATGACCATATTGAGAATTCGATCAGATCACGGAAGGGAATTTGAGAATATAAGCTTTAATGACTTTTATGAAGAGTATGGTATCATACAGGAATTTTCAGCACCTAAAACTCCACAAAAAAATGGAGTTGCTGAAAGAAAAAATAGAACACTTTAAGAAATGGCCAGATCTATGTTGAATGGAAGTAAACTGTCTATACGATTTTGGGCTGAAGTAGTTAATATAGCATGCTACATATGTAACAGAGTTTATCTTCAAAGCATTTTGAACAAGACATCCTATGAACTCTAGAAGGGAAAGAAACCAGATGTGAGTTACTTTCATGTTTTTTTAGTAAATGCTACATTCTTAGAGATCGGGAACAACTTGAAAAATTCGAGAGCAAAAGTGATGAAGGGATTTTTATTAGTTATTCAACACATAGTAAAGCTTACCAAGTGTATAAACAAAGAATCAAGTAAGTGTTAGAGTCCATAAATATTGTGATAGATGATGTATCTTTGTTAAATAGTTAAGTGGTAGAAGAAAATCTACACAACCGACCCTCAGAACCAACTCAAACAAGCAATGAGAAAAGATTTAAAAAGTGCCCAGATTCGCAGTTAGTTGCTGCTGAGGAAGTAACTGCGCGAATTAATGACCTGTCAGTTACTTCAGATGATGAATCAACCAAAACAATAGATGTGGAAACTATCCCTTTAACTGTTCAAAACTTGAGAGAAGTTGATTTGAACCATGATTCTCCCTCTCGAATCAGAAGAAATCATCCAGTAAAAAATGTTATTGGAGA
>JANIIA010000004.1:59983732-60000999 GCA_027478495.1 Erythroxylum alaternifolium | reverse complement strand
ATTATTTATACAACAATTAATAGTTTATTAAATCAATGGACTTTTTAGTCATTTTATCTCTTTTCAGCAATCGCAACAGCACTTACCAAACACCTATTTTTACGTTTCAGCAGTTACCAAAACAATAATCCTAAACACACAAGTACTTATTAAAAATAAGTACTTAAATCAACATATTATCAACCGTCACCACTATTTCAAATTAAGCCTTAATCAAGCTCAATTCAGAGCAGTTTGGGTAGACCTGACTCATTATCACATCTACTTAAGATTAGGGGTACTGTAAAAAGTTCTGGCCAACTTAGTTTGAACAGATCCGAAATCAACTGGACCAAGTTTTGAGCCTTTTTTGTTTTTTTAATTTCAAGTTTTGTGTCGGGTACAAGCTCAAGTTACCGGTCCAAATTTTGAAATTTTTATTCAAAACGACTTCGTTTAAAAAAATAATATTGTTTTAGATTTTTCTTCAGGCTGCTGGAGCCCTGCTTAGGGCCGATCAAATTTCATGCCAGATCAGCCTGTGCGGGTCCGACCTCACCAAACCAATTGTGAACACCTACGCTTGAGGTCATGTTGATATCTTTTTGAGTTAATTATTAGAAAACATTGTATTTTCTAATAATGTAATATTAGAATAACAAATTAATATATCAAATATGTCATATTATTTTAATAAATTTAATAAAATATAAATAATGATATTAAACTGTTATAAAATTGAATAAAGATTGAATAAAATTAAAAATTTAGAAATATGAATAAGAAAGATTATCTTTATTAGCTAATTAATTTTAATTAATAAAAATTAATGACTAAATAATAAATTGATTAATTTTTAATAATAATTATTACTAAAATAAAGTGATAAAAAAGTTAAAAATTGAATTGAAAATTTTTTAATATAATTGGAATTAAGCTTTTTAATCATTGCTTAATAGTAATAATCATGTTGGCGTTAATCCAAAGTAGAACAATAAGAGAGAGAGAGAGAAGGAGGGGAAAGCGATGCCACGTAGGACTATCCCTGTTTAACAGCTCATGAGTACACTTCTCGACAAGCTATGAAACAACTTTGCCCAAAAAGACAGAAATTTTGTGTTTTTTAAGAGAAATCTATCGTTTTCTAATCTAATAGACATAACATTTCAATTCCAATTCCATCGGTCTCACTTGATCCTTCTTTCTCTGATGTGACAAAAGGCATCACTAGTCATCAATCGATCAATCAGAGTTTGCAGATTTGCATCCATGGAGGAGCGGATTTGAGAGCTAGGGTTTTAATTTTGAGGGAGTGAGAGAGGTCCTTAGGGCCTCTTGATTGGTAGTAGTTTTATATATATACATATATATAGAAGTGGGAATATGAAGGAATTGATAGGAAGTCCAGGGACGGTTAGTGGGTTGGTGTTGAGAATAGGGCAATGTAGTTTTGCTGCTGCTTCTATTGGGATTATGGTCTCTGCTAATAGCTTCTCTGACTACACTGCTTTTTGGTACTCTTTTTTTTTTTTTTTTTGCGTTTCTCGATTTATTTTGACCTCTAGTTTGGTTCTTTTGTGTTTGTGTTTAAGGAGACAATGTGGGTGAGCTCAGATTTGTTTGATAAAAAACGTGTTATAGGTGATGGGAATTTAATGTTTTGCAACTCCTAATGTTTGGTTGATTGGTTGCATTACTGTGATGGATTGGCAGTTGCTTCTTTTTGTGTTTTATATTGGAAGTTGATGACTTTTTACGCTGAACAAAATTGCATCACTATGGTAGATTGGCAATTGGTTCTTTTGTTGTGCTTTATATAGGAAGTTGAGGACTTTTTACCCTGAACAGTTGCTGCATTACTGGGAAACAGCCTGAATACTGCAAGTTAAATTCCCTACTATTTTATGAATGGCCAAAGAAATGGTGTCTTGATAGAGCTATTACAAGTCCTTATATCATGTGTGTTCAGTAGAATTGGGTGCAGACAATGATATTTTCTATAGCTTCAAGTAATTCCAAGATTGTTATATGCTGCTTTTTGATTTCCTTATCAAGGGTTGTAAAAGGAGCTATTTTTGGGAAAGATAATAGCTTTTTATGCACTGATTTGCATTTAAAAAGTGAAGATGTACTATAAGTTTACAACGATATTTGTGCTTCAGCTACTTGATCGCATCGATGGGGCTCCAGGTGCTGTGGAGCTTTGGACTTGCCTGTCTTGATGTTTATGCTTTGAGGAGAAAGAGAGACCTTCAGAACCCAGTTCTAGTGAGCCTGTTTGTTGTTGGCGATTGGGTAAAGAGCTGTTTTCCTTGACCTTCATTTTTTTTGGTGTCTTTGGGGGGAAAATCTCTGTGCTTTTGATCCCAACCCAACATGTTTAACTTGTATTTATGTATTTTTCTAGCTAGCAACACTCATTATATTGCAGCATCTGCTATTGCTTTGTTGTCTTCAATTTGTTTCCTATATTAAAGACCGTGACAAATAGTTCTCCATTATACTGCTGTTTCATTCTATTATGTCACAAAAGGGCACTGATAAAGGGTTTCAAATTTCTGAAACTTCTGATGATCTTGATTTGCTGAGAAAATTTTTTCCTTAAGACTTTGTAGGATTGGCATTATCACGTGAAATAGTAAACATCAAGACTCATAGACATCATCTTTGATATTTCATTTTTCTGGGGGCTGCACGTGTAGATACTTCTTTTAAACAGATGATATTTACGGGATGGGTGAGTGTGATGGCAAATTTGCTCAATTGGTTAAATAGAAACACAGACGCACACACAGAAAGAGAGAGAGAGAGAGCTGATAATATCTCTTGGAGCTCTGTGAATTAATTACGAGATTCTTCATTATTAGTTGAAAAGGTTTAAATGTGCTCAATCTCTCCTTGGGAAGATCCTTCATGCTTTAGTTAAAAGGGGAGTGCCTGTTTTTACTCTTCTCGAAGCCTGAATTACAGGGGACAATTAGTGCTTACAGCTTTCTTTGCTGTTATGACGGAAAATTATTTGATACCTTCTATTGTTTTAAAGTGTACTCTAATTTTCACTGAAAGACATGGTTCCTTGCCGTACCTGCTCACTTGGAAATTGTTGGTCACTTCTTTCATCCAATATAGGAATTTATTTGGGATGAACAAGATCTGTGGTATGAAATGTGCAGGTAACAGCTTTATTATCACTTGCTGCTGCATGCTCATCAGCGGGTGTTGTGGTTCTATATGCTAGAGACTTGAAGTTCTGCAAGGTTCAAACAAATCTGTCGTGTAACCGTTATGAGATTTCTGTACTTATGGCTTTCCTCACCTGGCTCCTTATAGGGGTATCATCTCATGTGATGTTGTGGATACTAGCCTCTGTTTAAACAATCTTTAAGTGCTCCTGCCCAGACCCAGTTAATACACAAAATGAGGGCATCATCTCTACTTTGTGTAAATTCCTCTTTTCTTTTTCTTTAAGATCAAATGCCTGATTTTTGGGCTGAGTTTAGAATGTTATGCTTCAGTTGCTACTTGACAAATGTGTTTTGCTTAATGCAAAGTTGCAATTTTGGCTAAGCTTTCTGTGTCCGCCTTATTGATACTCACTATTTGACCTCTATTTCTACTGTTAACGTTGTTAATGCAAAATCACTTAAACCTATGTTTAATAGAAATTGCAAAAGGAAGGATTTCCAGCACAAAAATAGTTTGTGAAAAATACATAATTTCCAATCCTGAATTGCAAATATATTTTAACTCTTGATGTTTGACTTGCTAAGGCTTGGAAGAACAGATAGAACTAGGATTTTGAAGCCTTTTCAGTAACAATACTAATGATATACTCGATCTCATCTGCAACTTCTTTCATTGAAGGTCGATTCTGTCTCTTCTCATCCAAACAAGCTGATGCTAGAGATCCCAATGCTTTCATGGTTTCCAACTCTAACTTGCTTGCACTTTCCTTGAGAAATGGATCTAAAACCTCCATTAACCTGTCCTCATCCATTATCTTCTTCATATAAACTACCAAGTTCACATTGTCTTCTTCCCTGTTGAAATCAATAGCTTTCTTAGAAGTCAGCACCTCCAACAAAACAACTCCAAAGCTATAAACATCACTTTTATCGGTCAACTGAAAATTCCGGTAGTACTCAGGGTCGAGATAGCCAAGAGTCCCCTGAGCAGAAGTGAAGATATGGGTATCATTATTTTCAGTTGCCTCAACTAGTCTTGACAGGCCAAAATCAGAAACTTTGGCATTCAGTCTTTCATCAAGTAAAATGTTGCTAGACTTGACATCTCGGTGGTAAATCGGAGGAACCGCAGCAGAGTGCAGGTAGGTTAGACCCTCTGCAGTTTGATGAACAATGCAAAGCCTGCGGAGCCATGTCAATGGAGTCCATTTACCAGAATGGTTGCAATGAAGGTGTTCAAATAGAGTACCATTTGGGATATACTCATAAATCATGATAGGCTGCTTTAGCTCAACGCAGCAGCCAAGTAATCTTACAAGCCTCCTGTGATTCACCTGACAGAGTATACGAACTTCATTAAGGACTTGATCAGTTCCCTTTGTGTTTCCAAGCTTTGCACGCTTGATGGCTGTTATGGTTCCAGCTTCAAGTACGCCTTTGAATACCTCACCGAACCCACCAGTTCCGATGAGGTTGGCTTTGGAGAAATTGTTGGTTGCCTTTGTTATCTCCTTGCCGGTGAAAATCCTGGCGGATTTTCCACTATGTTTGGGATTCAACATCTCTTCCCTCTCTTTGATCAAGTTCTTCTGTGCTCTTCTTGAGTTATGGTGTTGCTTGTAGAATAAAACACCACTTAGGGCCATGAGTAGGACTGCCCCTCCTGCCAGAGCAGCTCCTGAAAGGATTCAAACAGGAAATCATTACTCACAAAAACACAAATCCTTCTTTTCAGTAGCTAATTTGATCTGTTATTACGTTATGTTTCACATACCAGCAAAGAGTGCTATCTTTTTCTTCTTTTTCTTGCAAGCCTTCCCAGGGCTGCACTTCATCATCTGCACACCTGCAAAGTAATTAAAGCGTCAATTAGCAAAAAGAAATCATGGAAACAAGAACAAAAAAGAACTACACCATGAAAACTCTACCACTTACTTTGACTTTGACACAATCCATTGATTGAATCCCACCTAAATTTAGAATCACAGAAGCATCTATTCTGTCCAAGCTTAATCCGATCAGCAAAACATTTTGAGTTCAGCAATTCTTTGCAGTCCATCTGCGTTTTGCAGATTGGCTCTTGAGGCAACGTCCATCCAATCTCTACCCCTGGAACAGGCCACTGCTCCGCTGTCACCGTTTTAACATCCAAGTTCACAAAGCTCTGATAAGCTTCACACCCTCCATCATAGACCTTAATCTCATAACTATCTTGCAATCCTCCTGTTTTGAATGTACAACACAATGGTGCACTCACACAAGCAGCTGCTTTTTCCTTGATGTAATTATGGCAAATGCTAGTCGCTCCACAGTCCATAGGTGGTTTCAACTGTAACACTGCATCTTTACAATTAAACAACAGAATGGTGTTAGAACTAGTAATGTTGAATGGAAGACTCTGATTGAGCTGTATTCCTTGGCTATGGAAATCACTTGATATGCAGGAGTTAGCTGTCAGGATTGCAGGTTCGATGGTCATCCTCTGGGTTAGTGGGATAATGGATGTTATCTTGTAAGATGCTCCATTTAAAGCATCGAACCATAAAGTTCCTACAGTGCAACGGATCTTGTACAACTGGTCGCCACAATCTGGTCCTGTGCTAAGTGGGTATGGAACTGGAGTGAGACCACAGTTGCCACAGCGTCGTATAGCTATAGCTGACCAAGAGGATGATAGTAAAGATAGGAGTAGGATCATGATTTTAGACACAGTTTCTGCCATTGAAAAGCTTACCTCCAATACTATGGCTATTAAAAATGCACTTGTGACAGTAGCAGGGATAGTAAATGGAAGATTATGTTCTTCAGACAAGAACCGAAGTGTCATTATTGGGACTCCGCAAAACAGGAGACAGACGTCTTAACTCTTTACGTTTCACAAGGGTTTAATCCTAGGTTTTCCCGAGAATGGATTCTGATAAGATTTGCAAGTTCAGTGTTCGTGCTTTGAAGAAGCTAAGCTCACTGTCTCCTATTAGAACTAAGGCACATGCATGTCACTACTTGACAGACTATCGAAGTTATAGAAACTTGGAGAGGCATACAGGTGTTGGCGTCTAACGGTTAACAGAATCAATCTCGGACGGCTACCAAGAAATTTAGTTTCAAGGTACCTTGAAGAGATGAAATAGATTTGATTTGTTCGTATGCACTGCTTTTTACCTTACGTGAGTTTGTTTTCCATGTCTTCTTATCGTTTCAAGATCCAAAATTTCTGTTAAGTTCAAAGTAAGCACTTCAGTTTTCAGGTTCCAATTTCATGGTTTTACTTTACACTTCTATGTTCACTGGCCATTGAGGTTCGGGAATTAGGAAACTAGGACTTGACGAGCATTCTGCAGGAACTCCTGCAATGTGTTTCGTTTCCTGGAGGAATCAACTGGTACCAGATGAGAAAATGACTTTTAACGTGCTCTTCTATGGGAGTTACTGTTCATATTCCTTCAGAAATAAGTTAGAAAAAGTGTCCTTAAGAAAAAAAATAAAATTTGCATCATCTTGCCTCTTGGGTGCTATTAGGGACCAAGATGTGGCATTAGAGCAAGTCTCTTTGGTTAACATTTCAAATTAAATCATATGGTAAACATCATAATAGCATATTTAGGAGTATCATTCTGATCATCCAATCAAGAGGGATAAAATGTTAATACGTCTCCTTCTTTGATGGTAATGAGTATTTTTATTGAAAAGGTAGGATGAAATTCTTCTTGATGGTTAAAACTATTGACTTATAAAAATAGTCTTAATTGAACTTTTTACTCCTACTAAAATTATAGATGACAAAAGCACTTAAGTTAAAGGGAGAATGGGATTCTTAAGACAAGAGTTATCTCTTCGGAATGAAAAAGTATTCATATGTGAAAATGCTCACAAAATTTAGCATACACTCAAAATCATGCATGAAGGTACTAATCAAGAAAGTAAAATCAGCTTGCTTAATCATTAATATGAACTATTTTAAACAAAACATGATGAAAGCATGTCATGTATACAAGATTCATTGATGTTATTAATCTTTTCCAATATCTTGAAAAGACTTACTATAATGTCAAAATAGTAAGAAAGTGCCTAGCTAGGTTACTTCCATAGACTTAGTCTATGGAAAAGAACTCAACAAAGGTAAGGTTAACTCAAAATATAAATCAATTTTTTCAAAACAAAAGACCTCAACAAAGGTAAGAATAAGTCAAAATATTAATCTTCTAATATTATATGCTCCAAATGTAGAAAACTCGGCTATAGGAAATTATAATATCTCCTACTCAAAGACGACGACAAATATGAAAGAAATGCCTAAGTTATACTAGTCGACCAATATGACCTATTAGCCAATTACTATTGAACAACTAGTGAATCTTATGCATTTAATGCACTCTTTAAATTATTATTTGATTGTGTGATTGGTTTAATTTAAATAATTTCTTTAGTATTATATACTAATTATTATTAAATTGAGTTTACTAAGTAAAAATAACTTAAATTTATAAACACTCAATCTACGTGTCATTAGAAACTAACTTACACAAATAGGCAGAGACGTGATGCCTCAAAGCAGAAGTTCACCATAAATGAGAAAATTGTATCTTGGACTCGACAGGTTCTCACTTAAGCTATTCAACGAGTCATTTAAGAACAGCTGAAACATTACTCTTTAACAGTAACACTTTTTCCTTTCCAGTGAAATGGGATTTAACCTACTTTGGGTTGCAAATCTTTCTAATTAAAATTCTGTTGTCCATTAGAAAGGTTCTGTCCTTTTTCCAGGATCCTGAGTTCTCTGAGTCGGAAGAAAGAAGAATGCAAAAACAGTCACCGATCTGAATATTTGACTATCATTCTTTATCAGTCTTTCACTGCAATACTTCAGAAATCAAACCCAAAACAGAGCAGACTAATCTGAAAACAGCTATAGTAGATTACTGTTATGCTTGGTAACATGACCCTTTGGCCAAACATTACAATTCAGTGATCTACAAAGATTATATTCATTCAGGAAAAATTAAAAAAAAAGCAACACAAAAGCGTGTGTACCCTTTGGTTCTTCACACGCTAATTCACCACATAATCATTGAAAATAAGATTTACCATAATTCACAATTCATCTAAGACACAAATCACCATACTCCCACGTATTGTACATAGCTCCAAGCAAGCCTCAAGCTTTGTCCCCCATGATCAAGTGGCCACTCGACGGGAAGTCAAGCGACAGAGAGGAGATTGAGCACCAGTCGATATAACAACCCGGCTACCTGTAGAGTTCATATTTGAAGACGTTGGAAAGGCATAGTCGGACCCGAAATGCCTTGCATCAGCAGCCTGAAACCGACCAGAGTCCCCTGGAAGTCGCGTGTAGGAGGGTGAAGGTGACTCGCACAGCCATGTCGAAAAGGGACCTTCTTTCCCGGTCTTGTATTGCGTTACGACTTTGTACACGAAAGGAATGAGACCCTCCATTCTTGAGGTTGATTTTCAGCTTCAAAGACGAAGACTTTCTTGGTTTCTTACAATGGTGAAGGACGAGTCAGGAGGATCCGCTTATAAAAGAGAGATCTTAAGTGACGTGGCGTAACAAGTTGGAGTCCGATTCTTCACGCCAAGTATGAGCATTGAGCAAATTATAAGATTAAGACCTTTACATATATATATATATAATTTCCCTCGTGTTTGTGATGTTTTAGGTATTTTTTTTGACTAATTTAAACATTAATCAATCAAGGCTGAATTTCTTAATAAATTTAGAGAAATTTGTACTTATTTATCAGTAATTAGCCATCATTAATTTTTGAGATAATAAGTTCAGAATTATCTGTTTTTTTTTTAAATTTTCAATTTAGTACTAAACTTTTTTAAATTTTCAATGTAGCAATCAACATTTCAAAATTAATACAAATCAAGACAAAACGTTAACTAATATATGAACATTCACGTGATATTTAATAAATATGTCATGTTAGTAAAAACAATATTTTATTATGGTCCCTAAGAAGTGATCGAGTTAGTAGAGTGAGGAACATGAGACCAAAAAGTTCTATGTTCGAATCCTCCTATTCACACTCTCTCGATTGAGTCTGTCGTTTGGAGTTTGCCTAGTGAAGAGTACCCTGTTGGCGTGATTTATAGGCTATTACGTTAATCTAGAGATTCACCTAATATGCATCCAAAGGATAATAATTGCGGATTCCTCTGTTCCCAAAAAAAAATTTATCATAATTTATACAAGTTTTAAAGAGTTAGTCAATAAATTAAAAAATTTTAAAATTTTGACATTAAATTTAAAAAATGTCAAAAGGTTATGTATTGTTATCCCTTCATTTTTAATATGCATTAGATATAGTTTTAATATTAAATACTAATTTAATAATATTTGTAGCTTAAAATTAGATAATAAATCTAATTTAATAATAAAATAAAATAAATAAAAATGTTTTTAAATTGAATTATTCCTATAATATTATAAGGTTTTGGAAATTCTACACATAAGACTTAAAACTCAGAAAAAAATTAAATATAAAGAGCATTGTTTACATAAATGCTAAACAAAACCATTGAATATACACACCCTCATCTTTTGTTTGATGCTTTTCATTTATTCCTCAAGTTTGGTTTGGTGTATGTGATATTGTTTTTAATGTCAGTTTGTTTGAATCTGGAGCATACCAATTCCAACCCCTAGTCCTTAATTACGGGGTTTGTTCAGAGGTGGCTGTTCCAGTGGACCGCCCCATGTTTTTTCTATGACTAATATTGTAAATGAGTTATGCATTCGAAATTGGTAGACGGCTGTAATTAGTAATATTATAATCGTCAATGATTAGAAACCCACGTCGGTTTAATACGTTTAACTGTAAAAATTTTAAATTAAATAAATTTTTAGCTTATTTTTAACTTTTTAATTTAATTTACTTCAGTAGCACTTGTTCAGTTTATTAATTAATCGATCAAATTTTAAATTAATGACTTTTTATATATTAAATAAATTAATTAATTTTATTTAATAATATTTTCTTTAATTAAACTTTAAATTTTTATATTGATAAGAACAATATTTTTTAATTATATTTCAAATTCTTTAATTTTATTTAATTTTTAGCCGATTTTATGATGATTTAATAATAGTTAAATCTTTTAAACTTTAAATTTTTTTATCTTACATGCTTAATTTATGATTTGATGTCTAAAACATTGAAAAATATTAATTATAACAATAACAAATTAAAAATATCTAACTTTTTAAAAAATTTTAATTCAATGTCAAATTTTTTGAAGCTTCAATTTAGTAATTGATATTTTAAAACTTGTATAATTTAGGTCAAAAGGTTATTTTTGTTAATATAGCATGTTCATTAACCATCACTTGGATATCTATTTATTAGTCACCTAAGTAAAAATAATATTTTGACTTGGTTTTAAAAAATAGTTATTAAATTTAAATTTTTAGTAAATTTAGTATTAAATTAAAAATATAAAAATTCCATACACTTTTATGTCTATTATTTCTAATAATTATTAACTAACGATTATGTCGTTGATTCCTGAAGCCATTTATTTTCCGGGTTTAGAACATGGTTGAAACAAATGGGAAGATTCTCCTGGATACAAGAAACCTTGAAACTCCATAGCTGTATCGAGATAAGAATCATTAGGTGTATAAAGCAGTCAAATACATGCAATATGTGGATGATCACAAAAGAAGGGGAAGTTTGGACCTTGAAACTGAAGTTGATTAGCCTGGAAGCAAAAAACCAATGAAACGTGACATTGTCAAAACCTTGAAGCATAGGATCTAATCCTGAAGAAAAACGTGACACTACTGTTAAATTCAGGATAAGACTCGAGAATGGAAGAAACATGGAAATGAGCAGTGTGTTGACCTTACAAGTTATGTTGTGCCTGCTGAATCTGCGTATACCAACTCCAACGTCTCCATCGCAGATGAAGTCATTGTTTGCATCATTTTCACATCATCGCACGCTCAGGATTTGATGTTCCTGTCTTATCTTTTTTTCTTAATCCTGTAGGAATTGAGATCCTTTAGCTTCAAACCAGAGATCATTGGGCGGTCAATTATTATCCCAAGGCAAAGCTATCAACTCTCTGTAATGAAGCATATGCTCAACCTAACATTTCAAGGTCATACATCAATTTAGGTACTCACTACATCACAACAGGCAACTAGCAAACGGAATTCTATTGGATAAACTTTTGATAATAATACATAATAATAATTTCTAAAAATACGTAATATTTTAAACAGAGGGCGAGCTTTGAAATAATCGGTAAAGTTACTCCTTTGTAATTATAAGATTATATCTAATATTTTAAATAGAGGGCGAGCTTTGAAATAATCGGTAAAGTTACTCCTTTGTAATTATAAGATTATATATTCAAGTCACATAAACAGTCTCTTTATAAGAATATCAAAAAAAGTTGCGTACATTATAACTCTTCCTAGACTCCCGCAAAAAGAGAAATTTTGTGCACTAGTACGTTCATTTATTAAATTAACGATTCCAAAAAAGTTCAAATTAAAAAAGTTCTTGAAATTTAAAATTGAAAAATGTATTTATTAATTAATCCTTCGAATATCATTACAAACTTTCCTTTAATTATTTAGTAAAATAGTTACTTGGACGGCATAATTATTAAATATTGAGCTTTGACCAAGGGGCAAGTGTGACCAAACTATTATATTATGAGTTGCTTTCTTTCTATACGCAATCTTAGTTTAGAGCTTCTGATGACGTCGTTTAGGTGTATCTTCCTATTAAAATATATTGCATTACATATGAATTGAGAAATAAGTACCTATGGCAAATTTAATATTAACTGAAGCATTGAATTAAAAACAGACTGTTGGAAGATTGAGACTACAACGACGTCGCGCAGGTCATTGTGATTGGGCTGGAGTTTTAGGCTGGACTCGCATACCTTTCTTATTTCAAGCTACTAGTTGTCTTTTCAATCTGGCCAAGCACCACAATCCCAATTCAAGTCGTTGCTTTGCCCTAGTTTTCATTTTTGTTTTTATGTTTTTCTTTTTAATTCTATTTTTTTTGCTTTCTAGTTTTTGAATTGACTTTGATTTCTTTTTATTTTTATAATTTATGAATTTTCTATTTTTGTCTTATTATTCATTAATTTTTTAAATATAAATTATTGATTTTATAAATAAAATTATAAAATATTTAATTATGCATTAGTTTAAGTAAAATATAATACATATTTATTATACAAGATATTAATATAAAATTATTCACTTAATTAATTCATTTTTTATCTCTAAGTTTTACTTCATATTTGTTTATTATCAATAATAAATATGTCACAAGTTTTTAAAATATATGCCAAAAATAAAAAATAAAAATCACAAAAATAGAAATGAAGTTATTATTTTTATTTTAAGTTTTTGAAATTTTTGTTTTAAGTCTACTTGTTTTTAGAACATACGAAGATCAAATTTAATCTTTATCGAAATTTGGTTGTGTTATTAACTAAACATATAATATATAAAAATAAATTTATTTTTTAAAAATATTTCTAAATAAAATATTTTTAAATTAAATTTTAAAATGTTTTGAAATTACAAAATATCCTTAAAAAATTAACTTTTGAAAAACAGTTATTAACGATATAAAATTTAAAAATATCAAATATTTAATTCTAAATAATACATTAATTTTAAGTCAAAAATGAATTTATATTTTTATTTACATAATATATAAAATATAATAAATTAATTATGAATATTTGTTAATAAATATTGTCGTCGTCATCACACCATGTCCGAGTGTCGTATCAAACAGAATCTGGAAAGGTGTGATAGTACGCAGCCTTACTCCTACAAAGTAGAGAAACTATTTTCGGTAGACCTACATGTGAATGTGACAATGAAAAAGTGATGCAGGTTAAAAGAGTAGATATGAAAACTAATATGCTAAAAGAGTAGGTAAATAAATTAAATTAAATAAGTAAATAAATAAATATAATATAATATAATATAACCAAAAAAGATACTTGATATGATGCTCATATTTGCTAATACCTGATAAATTGCAAAGTATGACTCTTCCTGTTTCTAATTATGCTAGGGGTCCTTACTCAGTAGCCTTGTGAGTATGACAATCCTATAGTAACAGATGACTTCGTGAGACCTTTCCCTATATAACCTGAGCTGAAAAGTCAAGTAGTATGATAGAAGGCTTGTCTACGACTCGCAACTAAAAAAGGACAAATTGGGCACTATCTAATTAATAATAACCTCAAATTACTAAATAAAGCCAAAAGGTAGAAGCACCCAGTGCTTCAATCTAATATATGAAATCAGATGCATCCTAAAAATAGAGACTTATTAAACAAAAGGACCATTGGCACGCTTTAGAAAGCACCCCAAACAAATACAAATCAAACAAACAAATAACGAAACAGGTTCACATAGATGTCAATTTAACTTTAATCTATGAAACGAGCTGCTAAAAACTCATCCAAGTACTAACCGAAGAGCACCCAAAACCGTAAAAAGGGAGACTCACTGAGCCTATGGAAGCAAAAGGACCACTAGCACACATCGAAAAGCACCAAATAAACACAAATCAAACAAACAGATAACGAAACAAGTTCAAAGAGATGTCAATTTAACTCAAAACTCGGTCAAAGAATAATTTAAAAAATCACAAAATCCTTATATCAGTAAATTTGAAACTTGTGTTCCCTCAGCACTTGTTGAACTTAAGTGTTCGATTTCTTGAAAAGAACATCTTTTCGATCAGTTAAAGTAGTCGTGCGCTCTTAAAATAAGATGGGACATTTTGCCAACAGATTCATGGGAAAAAATATCCAAAATTTTTGTTCAAGATCTAAATCAAAAACTTGAGACAAAACTTAGATCTAGATTGAAGACCAAACAGCTGAAATATCCTATCAAAGCGAGAGAAAACATAAATAAAAAGAAAAATAGATGATTGTAGAAGCCTAAAGTGAAGGAAAAAGAAAGAGAGACTTAGATGAAGCAGAGATATAATATTGAAACGAAAAAAGGCTTACAACATAATCCTGACATTGTCAATATTGTTTAAAATATTAAAATAAAACTAGTTATTTAGTTTATAAAATTATTTTATTTTTAATTTTTATATAATATGTCATTTATTATCAACAATAAAAGCAAATTACGTTAAAATAAGTAGTTAAACAATTTTTTTATTTTTTCAAAAATAAAAAATATACCCAGAAAAAACTAAAGCTAAAGCTAAGGCTAAAGCTAAAGATTGACACGAGAAAAAGGATTAAGATCACATATTTCTATTTCTTTGTACCTATTTTATTTTTTTATAAGCATTCATTTATTCAATTTTTGTGCATTCATTGGATGAATCGGTACTCATGTAATTATAGGAAAATGTGACGCCTGTCGGTTTATCATTGACTCATCTTCTACGTGTCGTCTTCAGAGACAACATTAGTATTTTGCTTTATCAGTAAAAAAAAAAAGTACAATGCTAAGCTACTAGCTAGTTGATCTGTCTGACAAGCTTTATCGGCTGTCTAGTATAGTATGGCAACTTCTTCATGAACACGCGTGCTCATTAGCAGCTACCCTGAGTTAAGAGTTTTTAAAACTCTTTTCTTTGTTTAAACAAAATATCAAAAATCAGTCAAATTCATGGTAAAGAAAGAATATAAAAAAAAACAAAAACAAAAAAAAAGTGCATCCTTTACGTAAAGATCATGTACGTTTGGTTCATTAAATCCAGACTACTACTAGTAGTACGTGGTAGTAGCATATATCATTGCTCTGGGACAGTGTCGATGATCGCATTATCCGCTACTTCTGGGGTCACGATGGAAGTAAACTGTGTCAGGAAATATGAGGTACACTGAAGCAGTAACTGAGCACAGACACCTGCCATTTTCTGTCAGTTGTTTACTGCAGAATTCTTCTGTTATTGTAGTCATCATTCTTTTTCCTTAGTCGTAGGTCAAAAATTTAGGATGTTGATAAGTTGAGATTAAAACACATTTTATGCGTGTTTTATGCTTTCCATAAAATTGATAAGTTGAACAATTCTGGTTCCAGTTCATATACCCTACATTCGTAAAATGAACTTTGTTCATAACCTAAAAGGAATTCAGTTCATTCGACTCACGAGGGAAAGATTCCAAAAGCTGGAAATCTTAAGAGAATTTGTGGGCATGAGTGTAGAACGTGGGAAATACACAGTAAACATACAATGGACAAGTAAAGACACCATGAAAAGACGTAAAAATTAGATAAGTGACAAGAAAAATGCTTGAGGAGGACAACGTATGTTAAAACGTAAGAAGTGAAGACTGTTTGAAGAAGTTAAAGTTGAAAGAATTATATAAATTCACGAGAGAAACACATATCCAAATAGAAGTTAATAGTAGCGGAAATCAAGATGGTCCGTTATATGTGTAATTTTACCAGAAAAATAAGGTCAAAATGTACTGATAAGAGGCATATTAAAAGTGGACAGTGTTAATAAAAAACTAAGAGAAATGAGCGTTAAGTAGTTCGGACATATAAAAAGGAGACACATTAATACTTTAACTAGAAGTTGCGAGAAAATAGTATTTAGAAATTGTAAGAGAAAATAAAGCCAGAGAAAAATTAAAAGGCAGTAATAAAAAATTACATGACTGGAATTTATCAAAAGATATGGTCAACAAATGCAGACAAAGGATCTCGTACTCTTAATTCTTTCTATTTATAGTTGTCCTTACTTCTTTTTATTATGTCGTACTTTACTCTTAGTTATATAGCCTGTTTGAAGTGTCTAACTCACCCCTAAAAGCTAGCTCAAGAAAATCTCACATCCGACAACTACAAGAATATTCAACAATTTATAATAGTGTGTAATTCTCCCCCTCTTGAGCTAGCTTTTGGGGGTGAGTTAGGCACTTCTAAAATAATATCAGAGTTATATTGTCTCGATAGTTTGAGGCGGTGCCCGGTTATGTCCCTTTGCTTAACATGTCCAATCCTGCTCTGATATCATGTTAGAAGTGCCTAACTCAACCCCAAAAGCTAGCTCAAGAGGGGGAGGATTGCACACTATTATAAATTGTTGAATTTTTTATAGTTGTCCGATGTGGGATTCCTGACATAGCCTAAGCAATTTCTTATTTAGTCTAATTACCTTTTTATGATGGTTGATTTGATTTATTCTTATACTTGTCATTTTTCTTATATTAGAATTTATTTACTTATTTTTGTAGCCTTTATCATATTATATATATTGTATTATGTAGTGTATTACATGTTTTTATATTTATATTTATATTTATTTATTTATATTTTGTATTATATGATGGTCTAAAGATCGGCTAACTTTAGTTACGGAATGGAATGGACCCTAAAGAATGAGAGAGTGTTTGGTTAGTTAATATGAAAAAATGGGTAAAAAATATAAAAAAAACGATAGTAATATATTATAATTGGATTACAAATATTTTTATATTTCATTTTAAAGCAATTTTTTATATACCGAATATAGTAAAAAATGGTACCATTCTTCCAAGAATACCAATGCCACCCTGAGTCAGATTAACAAATTCTTGCTCTATTCTATTAAATTCTATCAGCATATTTATATAAAATTTACATAAATACTGAACAAAATTAAGTCAGATAAAGTTAAAATATCCAAACAAAGTTACGGAGCTCCAACCATCTGCAGTAACCTCCACATTGCTGACGAAGGACGCTTTAACATGACATGTCTTATTCAAACAAGGGTACTTTTTCCTCAGTCTCTGTCTCTGGTCTGGTGCCTTAAATTGCACTCCACTTCTGTCCACCCCACTTATATCCTATCCTACACTCTCTGTGTCCTCTAAGACCTAGAAAGTAGCAGCTACCCTTCCGTACACCACGGGTGGACCGTTATCGTTTGTTGGTGTCCCAAATCCCAATCCTTGCATTTCTCTTTCTGTAGGGTAGTCATCGTCGAGGGCCCGGGAGAGGAAATAGGAACATTAGAATTTAGAAGAATCAAAAGTGCTGCCTCTTCAGCGGCATCGTAAAGTTATCAACTTAAAATTTTATGTTATTAAAAATTTTTAAAATTATTTTAAGTTAACATT
>JANIIA010000004.1:59967472-59983699 GCA_027478495.1 Erythroxylum alaternifolium | reverse complement strand
TATATAGATAGTATAAAAAATGGCCATAATTTGATTATCGCAAAAAATCTAAAATTATGTTGACTTTGATTTCCTTATCTCGTTAAAATGTATATTTAAAATATGTAATTGATGAAAATATAAAATAATTTAAATAAAATTTTATTAAAAAAGAAATAATTATTTAAATGAAATAAATTAATAAATTTAGCGAAACTAAAGAATTAAACATCTCTTTTTTGGAGTAAAATTAAGAATTAGTTTGACCTGTTCTCTTTTTTGTCAAAATTCAATTAAAACAGTTTTATTTAACACCTTCATCACTTGCTTCTTAGCTATATTATAATCTCTTAAGAAATATGCTGACCAACTAAATGCATATTGTTAAAATACATGTTGTGTATCTTATTATTAATTCTGACATTATTTAATAATTAAACTTACGAGATAATATTAATTAATTTCAAATTCTAATTAAGATAGGATAAAATATCTTGAATTTAATTGGTTGATTATAACTGAAATCTTAAAACTATCTTGAATAATATTTGGTAGCTAATTGTGTGTACGTAAAACTCTATCTAGCAAAAATTTCTCGTTGAATCACAACTGTATCTAGCAAAGAGTTCTTGGGGAATCAAATGACTGTTGAGCTGAGTTGTTCTTCTACCGTGACTCATTTCTGTGTCTGTTGTGGTCGATGGGTTATGTGGGAGCTGTGCTTGCTTCCTATTTGTGCTTCCGGCGCTTAGTTGATGATCAATGTACGTGCGTTGCTGATTTTTTGGCCAAGAAAATTACATATTTATTGAAAAAAACCTCTTCTTCTGGCTGATCACGCCAGCCTGAGTTTATATGAATGTTGTGTTTTTCTCTTATGCTTTAATTGTTGGTTGGCTGTGGTGTTTATGTCAATTATTACGTGAATCAGATGGGCATCTTTGTTCTACCCTTCTAAC
This sequence comes from Erythroxylum alaternifolium, assembly GCA_027478495.1. Taxonomy (NCBI): domain Eukaryota; kingdom Viridiplantae; phylum Streptophyta; class Magnoliopsida; order Malpighiales; family Erythroxylaceae; genus Erythroxylum; species Erythroxylum alaternifolium. The sequence goes on along the minus strand of JANIIA010000004.1, from coordinate 59,982,761 downwards.
ATCAATTGATGGTAGTTTTTGGGGACTTGGCAAGCTTATCTATTTTCTTAGTATATATATGTTATTTTTATGCCGTAGTTTTGTTTTGATAAACTGTGGAATGAGTGGCTGCCCTGGATGATTTATGGTGAGAAGTAATGTGCAAAAATTCCAACTAACTGATTATTAGAGTATTCTTGACAAATAACTTTCAGATTTGTTTTTGAACGAGCTGAATTTATTAGAGAAGTTTTTCTTTTTTATCTTAAATATATTCGTTTACGTCTTTGTTTTTTAATTACTAAAGTTATTTGATTGTTGTTTTCGTCATTAAAAATTGTTAAGAAAATTTTCTCTTGAAGTTAGTATAAAATAGTAGTGTTATTAAGTGTAATTTACTTTTACGAGTTGTAAAGAGAAGGAATAGTATTAACAGTTGATTGAGACAATTTTGTAATGTTTTGAATAAAACTATTATTAGATAATAAGTGAAAGTAATTAAACTGAACGAGAGTCTCATAAATATATATAAAATATACTAAACTATGTTATCAAATTTTAGTATTAATTTATGTTTATGTGTTTATTATTTCTCACTTCAGATTAGCGCAAGAAACGATTACAGTCATACGATTTTGCCAACTAAATACATCATTCGGATTTGTTTTTTTCATATATAATACAAATGTTACTCACACGGTGCCAAGCCTAAATCCCAGGACCACAACACTTCCAAAAAAAAAAAAAGCGAAGGCAGTTGGAGTAATCACTAGGAGACACGTGTACGGACGACTTACATGGTACTTCCGTCCGACAAACCATTCCCATCAGGCCTCTGGTTTGTCGGTGGTTTTTATTTAGTTTCTGACACGTACTCATGTGACGTACGTATACACCACATTGGTCGTATATATAAAAATATCTTGTGGTACCAAAAGACACCTAGGCCTCTCTATTGTGGCTAATCGAATAAAATACGGTCCGATGGATGACATGTCGGTGACTGCCACCGGCTCCTTTTGCACTCGAGTTGTCAGGCTTTGGCTTACGTGGCGTAGGTTTTTTGGGGCTTACGGACAGCCGGAACTGGAAGTGGTTGCTGGTTCAGTTCTCTTTAACTATTCAATCATTTTTTTGTGTGCATAACTGTATTATATGAGCTTTGGAGTTTGACTTTTTATTTCTTTTATATGATTGATATTATACTGACGGAGGATCTCTTATCTTTTTAATTGCTTTCTCAAAAACTATTTCCATGCATGTGATAATGATGAATTCTTGGTCAATTACATGATAAAAAGAAAATGTTACAAATGCAAATAAGTCAATGTACAACAACAATACAATAAAAATTTCGTTAAATGCAAAGTCTGAAGAAATTTCGTGTGAGAAAAAAAGGATACTTTATTCTGTTGATAATCTTCTAACTTTTTGGATATGTTCTTTGGTCGGATTAATTGGAGACGTCTTGCCTCCAGTGGCAGTGTGAGAATTGGAACTACAGGAAACCTAGGACTAATGGGAACCTCTAGTGATTAATCAGTAATCGACCTGAGAAACCTTGGAGTTCTAGATTTACCTCCTCTAAAAGTCTTGGGCCGAATTTTAGGAGCTTAGGATTAGTCCGATAAAACTAAAATACTTGATGTATATATAAAAAAAGTCTATGTATGTGTGTGTCATATCGTGTCTCGATTTAAAAGTTTAAAAATATTTTGATATAAATCCTTTATTTTTTATTGTATTAACACGAAGTTTATACAATAATGATTCTACTTAGATCCAATTAATCATATTCTCCTTCAACTTAAATTATTCTAATCATAAATAAAATATAATAATTTCTCAAAAAAAACACATTAAACAAGAGAGAATATATTAATATATTATGCATTTCACTCTATTTCAATTCACCAAAATTTAATACCGTTTGATTTAAAAAAAGTTATTTACATAATTAGGGAGAAAAAATAATTTTAATTAAATTCACATGTAAAAAAATATTGTAATTGAACTCAAACTCTTAGTATATTTATTCATTAATTTTTTCTTGCGTATAAACAATATTTAGTTCACCAACTTTGGAAACAATTGCTGACATTATATTTTTATATGATGTGTTTATATTTTCATTTGGGTTAGGTGGTTAAATGAATGCTACACTTGCTCAATGTCACGTTATTATATACTGATTAATCTCCAATTAAGGTTCGTTATCTACCTAATTGGGAAGATTCGTGACTAGCTAGCTACTTAGAAAAGATTCATGCCTTGATATATGAATTGGCCTTAGGAAAGATTCATGCCTTGATGAATTGGCCTTTTCCCTGCTGAGAATCGAAGTTTTAGAATTCTAATTTGTATGTAGTTGTGGAATATGTTCACTGCATCCAACTCCCTTCCGTCACTTTCTTGCTAATACCTACTTTTGAGAGTGCATGATCAATTATGGAATAAAAATATATCCATTGAAGTCTTCATGTGACATATAAGATAGGGACGTATTACCATTAATTTTTAAAATTATGATACACACACACACACATATATATATATATATATAATGGCTAGCCTAGTCAATAAGCAATGATTAAAAAATAGAACCAATTTAACTTAATCATTCGTAAAAATTTTAAATTGATTAATTTTAATAATTTTTATCATTAAAAATGATCAATCAATCAATTAATTAATTGATTATTTATTTAAAATAACTAGTTTTCATAAATCATAATAAATATGTTGATTTTCATTTAACATTCACATTCTTCGATTAAATTTTAATTTTTTAAGGAACAACAATATTCTTTTTTTAATTATATTTTGATTTTTTATAAAATTATTAATTTTATAACGGTCTAATTTTAAAACCTTAAATCTTTGATTTTATCTATTTATTAAGAAGATAAATAAGAATAATCCTTTCCACTTATATAGTTATTTTCATATATCTCTTGATTTTAACACGTACAACTTGAAGAGACGTAACTACTTGAACAAAAATTAAGTTCGACTTTTGCGAGTGGCTTGGGTTTGAAAGCATTTAAGTTATTTACATTTAAAAAAGGATCGCAACTCCACTTGCTTGTCAATGGACTCTGAAGGTTGTCTTCTCCAATGTCCAATTAGTTAATGCCTGGTCATGGATCGCATGATAGCCATACTTGAATTCCTAAACAAAAATATTTCTTTTTGTGGTTGGTTTCCAGTAAGATGATCAGTTTTATATGATTTCATTTAGGTTGATAATATTCGTGCTTAGATGGAGTATTTAATTTTCATAATCAGATTTTAAATTAGGAATTAGGAATTAACTTATTTTGAATTTTAAAAAAGTTAATATATTATTAACTTGTTGATTTTTTTTAATGAAGGAACCCACGGTCGCTATCCTTTGGATACACACTTGGTAAATCTCTGGATTGACAAAATAGCATACAAATCACACCAACCAGGTACTCCGCATAAGACAAACCTTGTATGACAGACTCGATCGAGAGAATGTAGGTAGGAAAATTCGAATAGAGGACTTTTTGGCTGCGTCCTCTATCTCCATCAACTTAACCACCCTTAGGACTTGTTGATTGTCAAAAAAGAAAAACTTACAATTAATGCTTTAGATTCATTCCATTCAAAAGTTTTAAGTGATAATACAAGAAAATTTGATCGGTTAAAAATATATTTTGAACCTTAACATTTCAAATTAAACCTTAACGTTTTCAAAACATTCAAACATAGAATCTAAATAGATGAAAATTTTAACAGAGTTAAATTTTTTATTAGTTAAATATCACGTCAATATTGATATGATAATAATGAGTTCTATTATCACATGACAAGTAAGACTTATTGTGAGAAATGTATAACAATTGACTCTATTGTTACGTGATTGTGAGACTCACTTTATGATTAATATTAAAAAATCTGATTATGTGATAGTAGGACCAAGTTTTTATTTAAAAATATATAAATAATATAATTTCATATTAACATTATATTTAATTGACAAAGAGTTAATCTTGTCACATTTTCCATTCATTTAGAGTATGTTGACAATGTTTTAAAAGTGTCAAGATTCAATTTAAACGCTTCAAAATGTTAAAGATCAAGTTGTATCATATCTTAATCGTTAAACTTCAAAATGTACTTTTGACTAAATTTAACCTAATAACTCAATCAATTTAAGCATTATATAAGTTGCATGACTTTCAATGATATAAAAATTAAAAAGAAGGTAATAATAATTAATTTCCTTTTTAAAATTAAGTTAAACATGCTATCTTTGACAAACTCAGTGAAGATAGATCACTCCAAGTAAGCTCAAATTAGGCATAGACCAGCTTACTATTCATACATGCATGATATGTTCTTACAATGAAAAACTACCAATCACTAAACTATCAAGTTAAAAAATTAATCTCTTTTAAGTTTTAGATTGCAACTCTTTAGATGTGTCGGTCCAATCAATTTTCACATAAAAAGTCGGCACCTTTTCTTACAAAGAACTAGGTCGGAAAGCAGCTGCAACAAGTCTTATTCTGAAGTTACCAATTAGGTAGAACTTGGTAAGACAGTTTCTTGGTTGCATTGCATGCACTCAAAATAATTGAACTATTAGACCTTAAAGAATGATATAGGAAGTATCATAAGTTAATGATTTATGACTTTTTAATATCTATTTTACCTAATGTTTAGAAAATTATATCGAAATTTAGACTGGTAATAAAAGAGATTTAAAGTTTAAAGATTTAATCAGTATTAGATTTTTATAAAACTGATAAAGATTGAACAATATTGAAAGCTCTGAAATAAGATTGAACAAAAAAATCTTTGATTATTGAAAAAATGAAATTTAATTAAAAAAGAAATTCTTAAATAAAAATTAAGTGATTTATTCTTATTTATAAAATCTAGTAAGTTTATGAAAACTAATTGATTTTTAATAACAGAGTTTATTGAAATAAGTCGAATTAAAAAATTGACGTAATTGAGTAAATTGAGTATCTTCGATTTTTTAATCATGGCTTTCAAGACAACATTTATGTTTATTATTCCTTAAAAAGATTCATGTAAGTCATTCTCTTTATTAGTTAAGAGTAAGACTGCATATGATTGGGTCTTTATAGATTTCTCATATTAATAAGATTTTTACTAAATTATTATTATTGTTGCTTATTCCTTAAAAAGAAAAAGATGAAGAAATAAACTGTAATCATAGTCTAAGTAAAAAGAGAGTGCTCTCTCTCTCATTCAAGCACTCTACTCTCATTAAGGTGCTCCAATTCTGTGCTATTTAATCTAGTCCACATATTTGTGTAGACTTCACATGAATATATAGATGAGATTTAATAGAACATATTATGACATGTTTAATCGAAACAAAGGAGCTGATTTTCTCTCTCTCTCTGTTTAAAAAATATTTTAAACTTAAAACTATAAAATTAGATGATTACAATTGAATAAATACCAAAAATTAGAGAAATTCTGGCTTAATAAATTAATTTTAATACAATATTAAAAAACTTAATGTTAAGATTATTCGTATTAGAGAAATGTTTTTCTTTCATAACTAATATTTCTTATTCTTTTTATAATAAAGAATAATAGTTATAGAAAATAATTATCATAAAAATAATTCTATGCCCTATTAATTATTAAATGATAGGACAATTTATTTAAAATTGTTGAATTAATTAAATCTAATTTAAATAAAATAATTATTTTAATTGGTTAGAGTAAAATTTAAAATTTAAAATTACTTTTTATCGTTATTTTTATAAATAACGGAATTTTTAATTTTGTTAAATAATAAAGTCTTAAAGGAAGTTTTGTCTCTTAGACTTTTAAGTTTTACCTTATAGTTTATTTTAATTTTTTTATTATGTTTTGCAGTCAGTTGTGGGCCCACAAGGATTTGACGGGTGACCGGAGGCGGAGACAGTATATAAGCTGGGCTCCGTCAAGGGCCGTTCAGCATAGCATTTTCCCTGATTATGGAATCCAACGAACTTGAGTTAATCTCCAGTTTCTCTAATCTTTGCTTTTAGGTAACTCCTAATTCCACTTACTTTTTCTGTTGCACTCTGCTTGCTTGCCTAGAAAGTGATTTCCAAGTGTAGATATTATTCTTGAAGTTTTAGTTATGGTTTTGTCCTCCGTTTTACTGGTTACGTGTATTTAGCTGACGGCTTCTTCCTCTTTGATTTTCATCTTTTATGTAGTTTATTGACCAAGTGAGAGCGAGCCAAGTCTGAATGTAGCGCCTCGGCTTAGCTTCTTTTTTGTTCAGTGGCGACGTTTGCAAGCTAGAGTAGGCGATCTTCGTTCAATAGCTTGTTATTTTTCAGACGCTGCTCATATCAAATAAACAGATCGTTCACATGGACTTCCAAGTTCAATTTTTATCGCTTTAAGTGCATTTTTGTGATAAAGCAGTTGATTTAGGTTCTCACAAATAGTAGCATTGATGCTATTAGCTATGAGACTTTTGGTCCTGAATTCAGTGGGACCACCGAGGAAACGAAGAGCGGGTTTACTGATAAAACAAGCTGGGCGAGGTTCTTATCGGGGAAGCTAGAAATAAGTTTAGGGGTTTGGATAAATTTTTTGTTCTGCCAGAAATAGTAGTAGGGAATTTTTGTTGTTGTTAGTTGTTGTTTTTTCCAATTAGTCAACGAATGGGAAGTAGTGATATGGGGGAATTGCTCCGAAGTCTTTGCAGTGACTCACACTGGATATATGCCGTGTTTTGGAAACTCAGGCATGAAAACTCCATGTAAGTTGTTAATTTCTGAATTCCTATGTATTGGCTTAATGTGATGATACTGTAAATTATTTGTTCAATTTTTTATGGATTTTGCCGCCTGCCCCAACCTTGTGTTACTCTTATGATTTCTTTAATTTAGGACTTATTTATGGGGAATTTTACGTAAGAGTTCTTATTTTGGATACATAGAGTCCTTTTGTCTGATGTCTAAGCAAAATTCTATAGCCAAGGTATTGCAGGTTTACAGTTTTCTGTTGGATACTTGATGCTATGTCCTTTGATAGCTTAAATAAAAATCTAAAGATGGTGAATGTTTGAGAGAAGTTTTGATGTTCATATTATAAGTAAATTTTTATCTCTTTCTTTTTATGTAGAACTAGAATTGCAGTTCTTGAACCAGTTTCTTTTCAGTATAAATCCCTTATTTTCTACTTGCTTACCTGTATTCTTGTTAATATTTTTAGTCCTTAAGTCTTTGTCCATATCAACGATTTGTCATGCAGTGTAACAAGATCCATTACTTAATGACAGGGTCTTAACTTGGGAAGATGGGTATTTTGATTATCCAAAACTAAGAGAACCTTTGGGAGGTGAAGATATTTATAGCAGTGGAATTGGTGGTATATTTTCTCTGCAGTTTGAAACTTCACCACTGTATTGTACCTCTGACGCATCTCCATTTGGATTTGTGTTGGCTGACATGCAGCAGCTTGAGTACACTTTAGGAGAAGGGTATGATCACCTTGATCCATTTTGTAACAGATCGTGAGCTCTTCTACCGAATATGTAAACGAAGTAATCTATTTAAAAAATAAGCCCATCTCAGTCTCCCTTTAATGTTAAAATCAGTGGAAGGACATATTTTAAGATCCCATTACATGCAAGCTATTGAGGGATGAAAATTGATTCTTGTCTTCCAAAAATTCTCAGGGTTGCTGGTAAAGTAGCATTAACTGGAAAGCATTGCTGGGTTTCCTTGAAAAATATTTTGAATGGAGAATTGCTTCCTGAGTTAGTTTCTGAGGTCAGATTTCTAATAGCAATAAATGATAAATATGGCTAGTACGTAAAAAATAACAAGCCATGCTTACAAATGACATTGTTTCCATTTTCAGTGTCCAGAAGAGTGGCTGCCTCAGTTTGCAACAGGTATAAAGGTAACTAAAATATTGCAATATTTCCTCCTCTGTGTGCATGCATGTAAGATACTTCTCTGTGCATTAAAATACTTGTGCATGTTCCTGGGATGGGATTGTTGGTTCTTTTCAATTGCTTAAATCTTTTATAGGATATTTATGATTTAATTTCTCAAGATTTTAAGATTATTCTTTAAATTGAATACAAACTTGTTGCTTGCAATACTTTGGGCAGACAATTTTGCTGGTACCTGTAGCTTCTAGAGGAGTACTACAGCTTGGGTCCTTCGAAGAGGTGAGCATATTTCCTTAACTTCATGCAGTTGTGTGGTGACTTCTTGTTCTATTTGATAGGTACCTATAATATTTCAAATTTTTTCCAACCATGCGGTTGATCTGTTGTGTTCTATGAAAATAATACAAGTCAAAAAGAAGGATTGTAGGAAAGCCTTCATGTCTGAAAGACCAACCCAAATGTAATTCTGGGTTACTTTTCCCCTATTCTTGTGCATTTGCACTCCTGTGTCATACTTGTGTGCATGCGCTTTGTGCTTGCAGGGGAGAGGATTAAACATTTTTTTGTTTCATTGTAAGTCTTAATTTAAGGCCTTCTCTTTGTTCTTTTTCTATGTTCAAGGTTGCTGAAGATATTGAAGTAGTGAATCATCTCAAAGATGTCATCAATGGCCTCATCCAAGTTGGGGATTATGGTCTGCCTTTGTGTCTGAAGAAGGATTTTGAAGCTCAGATTACATCTCCTCTAACATCTTGTCCGATGACGAACTCAAATATAACATCAGCATTTGCAAATAGGCCTGTGAAAGCAGAGGATTTGGATCATTTCAAGCTGAATAAAGAGAATTTTACTGCTGCAAGTCAAGTGAAGCCAATGCCGATGTTTAAAGACATGTTCATGTATTATGGAAAAGATCTTATGCAAGCTTTTGAATTTGAAAGCAAAAGCAAGATCGAGGATGCACCAGATGATCTTTCTGAAGTATCAACTTCAACTGAGTCATTAAATACGAGCCAACTAGAGATGGTAGAGAGCAAGCTGTTTGAACTCTCCTGTCTGATGCAGGAATTAGAAGTGTATTCCCAGTTTACTGACTTTGATGTGGGAGTTTCTCAACAATCTGTTACTGGAACTACAGATTCTTATTCAGCTGGAGGTGTGTCAATGCAGTCATTTGAAGGTAGGGCTTCTGCTGACGTGGATCAAGAAATTTTTGATGGTATCCTTAGCTTTCCAAAGGGTTGCGAGTTACATAAAGCACTTGGACCAGCTTTTCAGGGCCATACCAGTGATATTTTCTGGAACTCTTCCTGCTTACATCATGATAGTTACAGCAGCTCAACTCTGATATACAGCCAAGATCCAAGTGAAATAACTGACCGCTCATATTCTGCCAAAGGAGCTGGTCCTGAATATTTGTTGGACGCTGTTGTTTCTAAAGCTTATGATGATTCAGGTGATACTTCTGTTGATTGCTCTGAAAGTTTCAAGTCATCCGTGAGCTCACTGGGACAGTATAGTGCATCGTCTGCATCACAAAGCCAATCTGAAATTAATGTTCTCACGATGAGCAATCAAGCTCCGTTGAGCCAAGATAGGTCAGAGCATGCTGCTGATGGAAGAAATATTAATCCTACTTCTGATGCTTTGAAGAGCATGATAAACATGATTTTTGTTAAGGATCAGCAACAAAGGGAGAGCAAATACTTGCAGCCTCAGAAAGGACAAAAATCACCAAATATTAGCAAAAGGAGGGCGAAGCAAGGTGATAACCAAAGGGCTAGACCAAGAGATAGACAGCTGATACAGGATAGGGTAAAAGAACTCAGGGAACTTGTTCCTAATGGAGCAAAGGTAAGCGCTTTGCTGATATTTCTTTTTTCTGGAGCTTTAATAGGATTCTACTTACGATTTGATATCTAATATGTCTGCAAGTGTCTTTTGTGAAATTGCAGTGTAGCATTGATGGACTACTAGACCAAACGGTCAAGCATATTTTGTATATGAGAAGTATAACTTCTCAAGCGGAGAAACTGAGGCAGTGGGTGCAGCAGGAGGTACGTAAAGTACATTCATACAGATTAATGTCTAGCAGTTTTATCTTTCAGGAAAATTTAGGTATGGGAAATTAGTGGTTATGGAATGTAACAGGCTATAATAGCAAACCTGAATTTAATTTTTCTTATGGAGCAGTAACAGTTCTTTGAAGTTCATGTTTCTGTTGTAAAAAAATGGTTCATAAATAAACTGATTGGTTTTCGTTTGCTTAACCAAAGGTCTTTTCATACTGTGTTCAATCATTAGCAAGCTCAACTTCCATGTGAATACCTTGACAACATAATAATTTGAAACTGAACTTCTTACAGGTGGCTTCACGCAAGAGTTGCAGATCAGCTGATTCCAAAAACTACTTTCATAATGGAAGAAGCTGGGCCTTTGAATTTGGAACCGAGCTCCAAGAATGCCCTATAGTTGTGGAAGACCTTGAGTATCCAGGACACATTCTTATTGAGGTTTGTCCTGCTAGTTTAAAAGTTCTCACTATTTCAATGTTTAGCAACTCAAAACCTCTGCTTTGACAGATGCTTTGCAACGATCAAATACTCTTCCTAGACATTGCTCAAGTGATCCGTGGACTGAATTTAACGATTTTGAAGGGTGTGATGGAAAACCGATCAAATAACGCATGGGCACATTTTATAGTAGAGGTAATTGTATGCCATTAAACTCAATATTCTTTTACTGTGTCGAAAATGACCAACAGTTCAATAACATCTGCATTTCTTACAGGCGTCCAAAGGTTTCCATAGACTGGATATCTTCTGGCCACTGATGCAGCTTTTACAGCGAAAAAGAAAGCCCCTATCGAGCAAGATATGAGGCATTCTACCGCGAAAAAACCATCCAGAGGAAGTGAATTCCACTGAATCAAAGACAGATTAGGTCAGAAGCTAATTTGAATTGGAATTGCTGTATAAATAACAAGGAAACTTCTGTGTGGTTTAGTCCTGTAATGGATTCTAGCTCCTAAATCCAGTGATTCCTTAATGCTTGTACATTATATACATTTAAGACACATCTATCTCGGAAAGCAATGACCATAATAAAGAGTTATTGTCTTCTCTATTCTGAGTTAGGGACCAACTATACAGCTATTATTATTATTAAATAAAAATTTTTATTTATTATTTATAATATTAATAGTTATGGATACTAAGAAAACTTGTTCTTTCAAATTATCTCACCGAGTCAGACGGTGTGCCATCAAGCCACATGTTGCATTTTAGGGGGAAGAATGTTGAAAATTTACGAGTAGAGTAATCTCATGTCAGAAAGAGATATAACGACCATGTAAGTTATGTACAAAATAAGATTCATAACTTATTGTTTAAGGTTTTTGAAAGAAATTAAACACGAAATTTCAGATTAATTTCATGATTAAGCAACACAATTAATTAACCATAAGATTGCAACATACTATATTTAATAATAGTATAGATAAATACCTGGAAATTGCGGAACAATTGAATCTATTGTTGTTTTCTGTGAAACGACGTGACAGAGACGTAGAGGATTTTCTACTGCTATTCCAAACCCTAATCAGCAAAAGCACATACAATTTTCAATGGGACGACTGTATTTAAGGTCGGCTAGCAGTAGGGCCTCCTGTGTACTGCAAAATATGGGCCAAGTCTACCCATTATAGCAAGCTCATGAACACAGACCCAATAACACGTTGAAGAGAGAATTAACAAGCCTAATTATCTTGACATCAAATTAATCGGGATTTGTACAAAATTATGTTTATTATACTAGTCCATAAAATATTAACAAAATTCTATCAGTTTTGAGTTGAGATATGATGTTTTAATTATAAATAAGCTGATTTTAATCTTGTTCGATTTTTCTTCAGGTCCCTCAAAACCTTTCAATGAATTGCTCCTTAAGAATCACAAAGTTCCTTGAATCCAATTTGAATCGTAGTTAATGAGTTGGATTCGGATTGATTAAAGTTCAGTTTAATTTTACGTTTAGAGAATCGACTCAAGACTAACCTCCAACAATTCAACTTGTCACTATAACACTTTTTAAAAACAATGTAGTGTTAGATAATCAAAACAATGTTAAAATTAGATTCGACATGATAACATAATCCGACTTAATTTCAATTTCAGACTTGAATTATAACTTGACATGTTGCCGTCCTTAATATCTATTATTTGAACAAACTCTGAATAGAAGAATTGTTTCTTGTATATTCTTTACTCGTATAATATGGGGTGATATATACAGAATGTTTGGTATACAATCTCCTATTTGTATGGAAAGATATGCATATGTTTGAAAACTTAAAAAATCTTTCTATACGTGATAACTACAACCATATTTATCTAACGATTACAATCAGTAATATGATACCCCCTTCAAGTGGATATGTGTAAGTCACGTATATTCAACATGTGCAGAAAGTGTTGGAACTGTGATCAAGAGACACCTTTTGTCAAGACATCTGCGAGCTGTTTTTGTGAACTGACAAATGAAAAACACACCATGCCTTGGTCAAGTTTTTCTCTAATAAAAAAACGATCAATCTCAACATGTTTTGTTCGGTCATACTGGATTGGATTACTTGCTATGTCAATAGCCAACTTATTATCGCAGAAAAGCTTCATGGGTTTCTCCAAAGTAAATCCTAGATTTGTCAACAAATTCTTAATCCAAAGTAACTCACACAACTGAAGAGCTAACCCACGAAATTCCGCCTCTGCACTAGATCTTGCTACAACCGATTGTTTTTTACTCCTCCATGTTACCAGATTTTCACCTACAAAGGTAAAGTAGCCAGATATAGACCTTTGGTCAGCAGCACTACCCTAATCTGCATCAGTGTAACATTCAACTCCCAAATGACCATCCTTAGCAAACAAAACCCCCCTATCAAGGCCAGATTTCAAACACATGTACACGATCCAACAATTTCATATGTGTCTTCCTTGGATCATGCATATATTGACTTAATAGATTTACTACAAAAGCAATATCAGGTCGTGTATGTAGCAAATAAATAAGTCTCCCCACAATTCTTTTATACTGTTCTTTTTCAACCTGTTCCTCATCAAGACATGGCCCTAACTTCATATTACGTTCCATAGGTGTCTCACAAGGCTCGTTACCAGCCTTACCAATCTCTACGAGAAGATCTAAACCATACTTCCTTTGCGACAAAAAAAATTCCATGGTTGGATCTAGCAACTTCAATGCCCAAGAAGTATTTCAAATTCCCAAGAGACTTTATTTCAAATTCATATGTCAAATGTTTTTGCAAACTTAAAATTTCTTCCTGCTCATCACCTGTGATTATCATATCATTAACATAAATTATTAGGATAGCAATCTTACCATTTGTCCTCTTGTAAAACAAGGTATGATCAGAGTTACTTTGTTTGTAACCAAAAAATCTCATGAACTGAGTGAACCTGCCAAACCAAGCTTTAGGACTTGGCTTTAAACCATACAAAGCCCTTACCAGTTTACACACCTTTTTTGAACCGTGAAACTTCACAATACCAGGAGGAACATCCATATATACTTCTTCATTAAGAGTTCCATGCAAAAAAGCATTTTTTACATCATACTGATATAAGTGCCAATCGAAATTAACCGCTAGAGGCAATAAAATGCATACCGAATTTAACTTGGCGACAGGAGCTAATGTTTCCTGATAATCCACACCATAGGATTGAGTATACCCCTTGGCAACATATCTAGCCTTAAACCTTTCAATAGTGCCATCTGACTTGAACTTTACAGTAAAAATCCATCTGCACCTTACTGTAGTCTTTCCTTGAGGAAGGTCCACCATTTCTCAAGTGTCATTTTTTTCCAAAGCATCCATTTCTATCTTCATCGCCTGCCTCCATCTATGATCTTTTAATGCCTCCTATACATTGTTAGGAATAGAGACTGAGGACAATTGTTTGACAAAGGTAGTATAAGATAAAGATAACTTGATCGCGGAAAAAAAGTTACCAAGGGCATATTTGGCTTGTCATTTAAATTCAGACTCATAACGATTTGGTGACTTACCCCTGGTACTTCGGGGTGGAAGTTTAGAAATTTGAATTTCTAGTTCTGGTACAGTTTGAACAATGGGTATTTGAACAATAAGCAAAGGTTTACAACTAGAAGTTGGAGTAAGAGAAGGTCCCTGTGGTGGTGCAGACTGAGAAGATGCTTGGTCTTGTGTGTCAGAAGCTTCAGGAGATTCAAAATTACAAGAGTCCTGAACGGTATTATCTCCAACCAAAGCCTCTTTAACCAAATCCATTTGATTCTTATCATGATAAACATCATACATTGACGTTAAATTATGATTTTCATCCTCGGGTTCTTTCTCTCCATCATTTCCAGGAACTGACTGTTTATAATAAAAAACATTTTCGTGAAAGACAATCTCCATTGTAGTATAAAAACGTTTTGAACTAGCACAATAGGTAATATACCCTTTTTTATTAACACTATAACCTACAAAAACACACTTAATAGCTCTAGGTGATAGTTTATCATGTTGGTGTTCAAACAAGTGGACAAAGCACACATATCCAAAAACCTTCGGAAGTAATGACACAGTGGAGGGTAATGTGAAAATTTTGGATAACACATTAATAGGCGTCTCAAAATTCAGCACACTGGAAGGAGTACGATTTATTAGATAAATTGCTGAATTTCGTGCTTCACCCCATAGACACCTAGGTATATTCCCATCAATAAGTAATGATCTAGCAACATTCAACAAATGTTTATTTTTCCTCTCAGCCATATCGTTTTGCTGAGGGGAATATGGACATATTATTTGATGAATAGTTCCTTGTGAAGTGAGGAAAATTTTTAAATCATTGCCAGAAAATTTTCCACCGTTATCAAATCGAAGACACTTAATTTTCGAATCAAATTGAGTTGATATCATTTGGAAAAAACTTTTTACAGTCGCATACACATCACCTTTACTCTTTAACAAATATAACCAAGTTACTTGTGTGCAATCATCCACAAAGGTAAGAAACCATTTCATACCTCTCGAAGAAACTGTGGGAGATGGCCCCCAACCATCAATGTAAACGATAGCAAAAGGCACTTGAGACCGATTTTGGGACAAATCAAAATGAGCTTTATGACTCTTTGACAAAACACAGGTTTCAAAATCAAATGAAGAAACATTTATTTCTCTGAACAAACTAAGAAATAGTTTTTTCAAATAAAAAAATGACGGATGTCCTAACCTCCTATGCCATAACCAAATTTGATGTCTATCATTATTTTTTATTTCCTCATTAGCTAAATAACCTCTAGTAGAGACAACCTCCAAATCAGGATTCAAGTAATAGAGTCCTT
>JANIIA010000004.1:59946494-59963597 GCA_027478495.1 Erythroxylum alaternifolium | reverse complement strand
GTGTTAGTAATGTCTCTAAGCTTGTAAAATTCGTGAAGTATTGAAGGTAGTAAAGTTACACACATTAGTGATGTTGAAGACAAATTTTAGAATTTTAATTTCAGCCTTGTGTACATGTCAAACTAGCTAAGAAAATTCACTCTAAATTGGTATATTTAGACTTGATTAAGGCTAGGAAACAGCCTACATTGTTTCTTGATTAATTGGTTAAGAGCTTCATAAGTTTATATAGTTAATTTATGCCATAACCTAAAAAATGGACTATTTTGATGTGGTTGTATTCAAAGCTGGAAATTATGATTTATTAAAGGAATAAATGTGTTCTTTTAATGCAAACATGATCTTAAGAACATGAGTAATATGTATAAGGTATGGATGAATGAGAATTGAAGAACATGGAGTAATTGTGAATGAGAATTTGGTAAATGTATGAATATATATTGCAGGAAAAAGTTTAGTGAATGTATAGAGCTAGCTTGCTGAAATTTCAGATTTAAAGTAACAATTGTGTGTGTGTTATAAGAGACTTTTTGATCATGAAAATGTACAAGGATAAGTTTAATGTATGGTTGATTAAATTGGAGTAAATCAAGCTAACTTAAAGGTATAAACCTGATTACAAAATGGTAGTATACAAGCTATAATGTTTGAATGGCCTTAGGGTGTATAAGCACAAATTGAATAGTCAAGATCTATGCATAAGAATACATACCCGGAAAGTCAGTTGAGCATGCATTGAAACATGACACATATACATGTGCATGATTGTCAATTTATATGATTAAACAACTTAGTAATTTGTGAGCTACATGTGTATGTGTTGCATGACGATAGACGAGCAAAGTGATCATCAACATCCAAACATTATCGGAACATTGAGGCAATAATATTTCTAGAGTGTATTGTGAGTCAAATTAGATGTGTAAACTCACTTATATGTGCTTCTGTGTGAATTGTATGTTTAATGTGAAATGCGTGCACAACTAATTGATAAATGTCGTACTTAGGTCTAAGGAGTCAGTTATATGACATAAGCACACTAATATGAAAGGTAATAAAATCATAGCATACGAAATGATAAATCTCATCATAATGAAATGCATGATCAGATAAAGGAGTTGTGACCAAAGTGACCAATGTGCATGAAAGAGCTTTAAGCTCTGAATTATGGAAAAAGCCTCAGGCTCTGATAGTATGGACTCGATATCCACAATGGGTACGGGCCAGCCATAAACTCGGTACCTATAACGGGTATAGAACAGCAAATTGCTTTGATAGGCACTTAATCACAATAAAACAAAATGAGAATGAAAACACATGTGCATTTACATATGCATGACTATATGCATCATATGATTGAATTGAAATGATTTCTTGAATTGCTTTGAAATAGTGAAATACAACTGAAGTCAATGGAGAATATGATGTAATATGTAATACTGGCTTATATGATATACTTGTTGAAGTGTGATAAATTGTGATATAACTTGTCTTTGTGATTTGACTTATGTGATATAAGGAGATATGTGAGATAAGACAATGTACTAGAGAAATATTGTATGAAAATTACGAGAGGCTTAAGGAATTATGCATTACCTACCTATATCATTAGATTCCTAAGTAACCTTTGATTCAATACTTATATAAAGGATTACTACCAATGGACAAAAGCATGGTAGATGCGGCTAGTAGAGGAGTTTTAGTAAATAAGACACTAGAAGCAATTAGGGAATTAATTTCAAGTATGGTAAAAAAATTTCAATAATTCGAGATAAGGATGGATGAAGTTGTTAAAAAAGTAAATAAGGTAATTACTATTATCCTTGAGGATAAAATTTTAGATTTAACTGTTCTACTTTGTCAAGTCGATATAGGTTAATTACAATTAGTGTGAGTGCATAGAAGATGATCACTTTTTGGGTATCCTATGGATATATGCCCTACATTGTAACAGAACTCCATTCAAAATGCTAATGCAATAGGGGGATTTCTTAGTCAACTTCAATGAAAATATGACCCTTATTCAAATCACTATAATCCAGGAGGGTAACAAAGATACCATCCTCAAAATTTCAAGAGACAACCTTAAATACCTACATATGCTCAATCTCAATGCTTAACTTTAGGTACATCTTTAAATGAAACTTTTAAGACCCTTATTGATAATACTCAACAATTTCAATAGGAAACAAGGGCAAGTCTTTAGAGTTTAGGAAATTAGAAAACACAATTAGTAACCTTTGTTAGTAAATTAGAATCGTAAATATCAGGAAAATTATCTTCACAAGCGTTGGTGAATATTTAGGAGAATTTAAGCTAATAACATCGAGAAAGTGGGAAGGAAATTCAATACGAGTCTTCTTTACTAACTGAGGTTAAAAGGCATGAAAAGGAGAGCATTGTTTTTAGCTCTAAGATGCAACGAAGGTGGAATCTGCTTCTACATTTAATGCACATATACCTCTCTTCCTTTACAGGTTGGCTAAATAAAAGGAAAAAGAATATGAAAGAGAAATCTTTCCAACTTGCTAGAAAAATGTGGAAGGTCAGTCTTAACCACATTGGGACATGTTTAGAATTTATTTTTGAGCTATATGACGGATTTCCTTCTTCTTCTAGCTCCTTCTCAATATCATCTTTATTGGCTAACCTTTGTAGGGCCCTCTTGGGATACTCAAGCTCCCTACCATTCTTTAAGGTCACTGCACTAACATTCTTTGGATTTACCTTAGGTTAAGATGACAATTTTCCTCTGCTTTGTGATTCTAAATGATTAATAGCCACTACCATCTAACCTATTTGGCTCTCCAAATTTTAGATGCTTAACCTTGTTTCTTGAAATTGAGGTCTTATCTCTTGCTAAAATTGTTTTATATCTTACTGTAATTGCAGAGTATTAGTGGCAAGAGACTTAACAATATCTTCCAATGATGTAACTAAGTTGGAAGAGGAGGTTTGTTTTCTAGGATGAAATTGTTGTGCACCTAATGGCCTATATAGGAAGTAGTTTTGCTGTATATTCCCTCAATAACTGAGATTTGGTGATCTCTCTAACTAGGATATAGATATGGGAATATTAGTTATATTGATGGGAAGATTTTCCCTTTGCATTATTGACATACTCTATGTTTCCATCTTGTAAAGTTGGACACCTATCTATTGGATGGTTCACATTTGCACATATACCATAAACTTTCACCTGTGCCTACCCTATAATAATTTGTCTAGCAAAATATGTTAGCTCATCTAAATGATATTCTATGGATGAATTGTTTACCTAATTTATCCTACAGACATCATTGCATATGCCAAATTATTAGGTGTATACCTTCATATGCTCGATTAAATTTTTAGACTCCATAGGAGTCTTTTCATATAGTGGCCACCATTTGCTACATCTACCAAGCTCTTATCCATAGTTAATAATCTTTCTTAGAAGTATTAGGTAAGGATTTGTTCCATAATATTGTAATAAGGGCAACTAACACAGAACTTCTTGAAGTGTTACCAATACTCGTAAAGCGATTCTACATAATATTGTTTTATCTTGAAAATATCTTTCCTTTTATGTGGAAAAGTACTTCTATAAAAACAACATCTTCATTTCGATCTATGTGCTTAGATTCCCTATTGACAAATTAAAAAGCTAGTTTTTTACTGCATCCTTCAGTGAAAACAGAAAGGCTTTTAATATAATCTACTCTTTCGTCACCCTTGGAGGTTTCTTACTAAGATAGACCATATCAAGCTCCTTGAGATGCTTGTGAGCATCCTTAGTTGTAAAACCATGAAAGTTAGACAAAAGATTGATTAAGCCAAAATTAAGCTCAAAAGTAATATGTTCAGTAAAATTTGGAAAAGTGATGTATAAAGGCTTTTAAGTTAAGTCAAGGATAGCCAACTCTCTTAGATTTCTTGGGCCATAACTTTTTCTAAATCAATTCTTTGTTTTAGTGCTAGAGTTGCTATGTTTTCCCTACGCAGGGTTTTAATGAGGGGATCTCATCACTACCATACATAAATATTAACAAACATAAAAAGATTAAGAAATAATTGTAAACACCAATTATAAACAAATATATATTCAGTTAATAAAATAAAAAATACATCATTTTACTCCCTGACAATGGCACAAAAATTTTTAATGTGCATCGAATACACTAGAAAATAAAACTTAACTTTACAAAACTAAATTTGTAGTAGGGGTGAGAAAGGATCGTGTCCACAATGAGTGTGTGTTTAGGTTTTATAATGAATCAATCAATGAATAAGATAGGGGGTTTGGTTGAATTCAATTAAGAAAAGATCAAACTAAACTATTAAAAATAAATCAAATCAAATAGTATAAATTACTATGATTAATTAATAAGTCATAAATCCAGTTTGCGGATCAATCTTGATGATAAGTTCTCATCTTGACTAATTATTTGATATTATCTCCTTTGTTTTGAATTTATTTTTGTGCTTAAATGTTAAAATTAATGTTTGTTTTGTTTTAAGAGATAAAAAGTATAAATTGCATCAAATTGGGACTCTATTAATTATAATGACAAATTTAGGATAAAATGAAGAAATTGATGCAGTGGATAAGGCTGATCACTTGAAGAGATGGAAGACTTCGCCTGGAAGACTTTGCCTTATCCTTATCATGAAGGAGTTTGATTTTGAATTCGTTTTAGATAGACATCTTTACAAGTTAGATTAGGATTAGACTAGAAAATCCTATAAAAGGGACGTTTCTCACAAAAGAAAAATGTTCTCTCTTTTTACGTTTTTTGCAATTCTCTATCTTTCTTCTATTTTTGTTAGTGGAGAAAAAGTCATATGAGGCTAAACTCATCATTCTGATTCAATAGGATTCAATACTCTAATTGTAAACTTGTGAGGTTTTATGTTCTTAACTTTTATTCATGTTTTAATTTAAGTATTTCTCGTTTTGAGTTCTCATATTTCATGAATGATTGATATTCAATTAAGCTGACAATTTAATTTAATATTGAATATTATATCGCTATCCAGGAATTCAGTGATCCGTAATTGTCATGAAGGATTGGTATAAGTAGAAATAGGTTATTTATGAATTTCATATTTAACTTATGATAAACAAAAGAAAACTAAATTGAATAGTTGCAGCTATCTCGATTATTTAATTTAGGATTTATTCTTTTTCATGAAGCTTATTGCCATCATTTATCTAATATGGAATGTTATCACCCCCAGTCAATAGATGATAAGTTTTGGTTTGGATGATATGTTTAAACCAATTAATTTAAGACAATTTGAGACTTATTACAACTATCCTAATATGTTTTGGACTGATTACTTGAATGGTGAAAATATTATTTTTAGACCAATGATCAATGTTACAATTAGATGAGATCTTTCCCTCGAATCGGAGTTTGGTAATCTTGACTTTATTAATTTTAAATCTAGTTGATTTAATTTATTTTCATCTTATTTTTAGTTAATCAGTTTCTTTAATCAAAAACCCCTCCACTTAATTTTATTGCTTGAAATTACGAAATTAATTTTTAGTTCTTTAGGGATTCGACCTAGTTCTATGATTACTATAAAAGTTTGAAGAATCAGAGTTATTTTGGTGGCTTCGACAACCTGACCAAAAGATGATGAATATGAAAGAGAGATCTTAGAAACTTTCAAAAAGGTGGAAATCAATATACCACTTCTGGAAGCCATTAAGTAAGTTCCGAAATATGTAAAATTCTTAAAGGAGTTGTGCATAAATAAAAGGAAGCTGAAGGAGAAGGAGAGAAAATTTTTGGGTAAGAATGTATCAGCTGTGATAAATAGGAAATTACCAAAAAATGCAAAGATCCAGATATGTTTACACTTTTGTGTGTTATTGGTAATAGAAAAATTGAACATGCTATGCTAGACTTAGGTGCATTTATTAATGTCATGCCATACTCAATTTAGCGAGGTTTAACTTTAAATTCTTTGTAAGAAACTAATGTGATTATCCAACTAGCTGATCGTTCCTATGTGCGTCCTGTTGGAGTATTTGAGGATGTTTTAGTCCAAGTTAATGGTTTGGTATTTATAGTAGATTTTTACATCTTGAAAATGGATGGAGATAGTGTGAAACATTCGGCTTCGATTTTATTGGGAAGGTCATTTATGAAGACGGTCAAGAAAAAAATTGATGTAGATGAGGGTACACTTTTTGTAAAGTTTGATGGAGAGATAGAAAAGTTTAATATTTTCGAAGCAATAAAATACCCAAATGGTCTTCAATCTGTCTATCATAGAGATATTATGAATTCATTTATGCAGGATATGTTTAATGAAGAAAATATTGAAGATGAACTAGAATTTAAGGCCAAATCAGAAGTGAATGAGCAAAATGATGAAACTTGTGAAGTTGCAGAGTCGTTATCAGCAATGTAAATAGATTCGAAAACTTTGAATTCTGAACTTACTATAAATCACAAGAAAATGTACCTTCTGTTTTGCAGTCTCCGAAGATCGAATTAAAGGCATTACCTTATCATCTTAAATATGTCTATTTAGGTGATGAAGAGTCATTACTAGCGATCATTTCAAAAAGGTTGATTGAAGGGCAAGAGGAAAAACTGGTGACACTACTTAAAGAATACAAAACTGCAATTGGTTGGACTTTAATGGACATAAAAGGAATCATCTCGTATGCATAGGATTCTTTTAGATGAGAATGTTAAACCAAAATGAGAACCCCAAAAGAGGTTTAATCCAACAATGAAAGATGTGGTAATGAAAAAAAATTTAAAACTTTTGGATGTAGGTATTATTTATCCAATCTCGGACAGTAAATGGGTAAGTCCAGTGCTTGTTGTGCCCAAGAAAACTAGTATGACAGTGATACGAAACCAGAATGATGAATTGGTACCAATGAGGGTATAAAATGGGTGGCAAATGTGCATAGACTTTAGAAAGATTAATTTAGATACTAGAAAGGACCATTTTCTATTACGGTTTGTGGATCAAATGTTAGATAGACTTGCTGATAAATCATTTTTCTACTTTTTATATGGTTTTTCACTTTATTATCAAATAGCAATTGCTCAAGAGGATCAAGAAAAGACTACATTCACATATTCTTTGGAATGTATGCTTTTAGGCTAATGCCATTCGGTGTTTATAATGCTCCAGGTACTTTCCAAAGATGCATGATGAGTATATTTTCTGGGTATATTGAAAATTGCATTGAAGTGTTCATTGATGATTTCACTGTTTATGGAGATTTATTTAATGATTGTTTTAATCATTTATCTAAGGTTCTTAAACGATGCATTGAGATAAATTTGGTCTTAAATTATGAAAAATGTCACTTTATGGTAGATCAAGGCATTGTTTGAGGACATGTGATTTCATCCAGGGGCATAGAAGTTGATAAAGCTAAAGTGGATTTAATTGTCAACTTACCTTACCTTACAAACGTTAGGGAAGTTTAATCTTTTCTTGTATATGCAGGATTTTACCACAGGTTCATTAAAGATTTTTCCAAGATTGCAATACCTTTATCAAAGTTGCTACAAAAAGACATTCCATTTAACTTTGGGAAGGATTGCAAGGAAGCTTTTGACAAACTCAAGGCACTACTAACAAATACGCCTATTATTCAGCCACCAAATGGAGATCTTCCATTCAAGATCATGTGTGATGCTAGCAACTATGCAGTGTTAGCTTTTTTACACCAAAGGATTGAGAAAAGAAGTCACATTATCTTCTATGCTTCTAAGAAATTGGATGTTGCGCAGTGCAATTATTTTACAACTGAGAAAGAGCTTTTAGTAATTGTTTTTGCTTTAGATAAATTTAGATCTTATCGTTTGGCTCTAAAGTTATTGTTTATTCTGATCATGCAACATTGAAATATCTTATAGCAAAGAAAGAGTCAAAACCAAGGCAAATATGATGGATTCTGCTACTTCAAGAGTTTGATTTGACAATAAAGGATTGAAAAGATGCGAAAATTTTAGTAACATATCGCTTGAGCAGATTAGTAAGAGATGAAGATATTTTTCCTATTTCCAAAACTTTTCCTGATGACTAATTATTCCAAACGAAAGGTATGATTCCATGGTATGCTGACTTGGTAAATTATTTAGTTACTGGAACTTTACCTTATTACATTAGTAAGTCTAGGAAGGAACATATAAGAAATGAGGCAAAATATTATGTGTGGGAGGAACCATTCTTATAGAACTTCTGTTCTGATCAAATTATAAGGCGTTGTGTGCCATAAATGAACAAAATTATGTCTTAGCTTTTTGTCACAAATATACATGTGGAGGTCACTTTGGCCCTAAAAGAACTACTAGAGAAGTTTTGGATAGTGGATTATATTGGCAGATTTTATTTAAAGATTCTTATGTGTTCTGTAAAAGTTGTGACATATATCAAAAGACAGGTACATTATCTTATGGAAATGAAATGCCTTAAACCCTAATTCTTATAGTTAAAATATTTGATGTATGGGGTATTAATTTTATGGGGCCTTTCCCTTCATCTTATGGATTTTCTTACATACTTTAGGCTGTTGATTATGTTTCCAAATGGATGGTAGCAAAAGCCACCAAAACTGACAATTATGCAACTACTGTAGGGTTTATAAAAACTAACATTTTAAATACATTTGGAATCCTACGTGCCATCATTAGTGATCAAGGAAGTCATTTTTGCAATAAAGTTATGACAATGCTATTTAGAAGATATATAGTGCATCATTGAATAGCCACCGTCTACCATCCACAAATGAATGGATAAGAAGAAGTATCAAATAGAGAAGTGAAATCAATATTAGAAAAGACTGTGAATCCTAGTCGAAAAGATTGGAGTTTACAACTGGATTATGCTCTTTGGCATATCGTATGACTTACAAGACACTGATAGGAATGTATCCTTATCGATTGGTTTTTGATAAAGCTTGCCATTTACCAGTGGAAATTGAACATAAAGCCTATTGGGAAATGCAACGTTGCAACACTGATTTAGTGAAAGCTAGAGAGGAAAGGAAGATGGAACTATAAGAGATAAAGGAAATAAGGTTGGAT
The DNA here is from genome assembly GCA_027478495.1 of Erythroxylum alaternifolium. Taxonomy (NCBI): domain Eukaryota; kingdom Viridiplantae; phylum Streptophyta; class Magnoliopsida; order Malpighiales; family Erythroxylaceae; genus Erythroxylum; species Erythroxylum alaternifolium. The sequence goes on along the minus strand of JANIIA010000004.1, from coordinate 59,954,544 downwards.
GCTTAAGACAATTCGAAAATTTACAAAGAGAAGACCAAGTTGTTCCACGATAGTATGATCTCGAGGAAACAATTTGAGGTGGGACAGAAAGTGTTATTGTATAATTCTCAATTAGAGCTCATTGCAGGTCAATTACGTTTTAGATGGCTTGGTCTATTTTTTATTGCTAATATCTTTTCGCATAATGTAGTAGAAATAAAAATTTTAGAGATCAGAAAGATTTTTAAGGTAAATGGACATAGACTAAAACCATCTATGAGGAGATGACGATTTCTAGTGCGGTAAACATTGATTTGGAACTTCCATCATATGAAGAAGTTTGAGAAGAACCAGCCCCATCGAGCATAACGATGTTAGACATTTGCGCTTTTCAGGAGACAACCCAAAATATGATAGTTTTATTTTATTTTGTTTTAGTTCTTTTAAACTACATTTGTTTGTTTTTAAACTTAGATTATTGGAAAAAAAAATCCAGACTACTAAATCTCATAAGACAAGATCTCGCCTTATGTGATTTAGTATTTTGGAATGAGAATCTTAAAATTCTAGACTAATAAATCTCATAAGGCGAGACCTTGCTTTATACGATTTAGTGTTGTGGAATTCCATATTACTAAATCTCATAAGGCAAGATCTTGCCTTATGCGATTTAGTGTGCAAGATTGATACTATAATATTATAAAATAAATCTTTTATTTCTTCTTTGCAAGAACGTTAAAACACAAACCCTCACCAACTCCCACGCACGCCACACACCTAGCTGGAGCACTAACCCACACAGCCACCATTACAATGCATATAGCCTCCAATTCACGCAGCCCTCTCCGCAGTCTCCCAACGCCTTACTATCACCAACATTCGCTACTCTGTCACTCACACACAATAGCCCTCACCATTTGTCCCTAATTCACGCAGCTCAGCAGCAGCCTTCAACGCACCCGCACCCGCACCCGCACCCGCACCCAGCACTGCAGTCTCCACACAACATCAACACCTAGCCCCATCACCCAGCACCTAGTACCTAGCACCGTAGCCTCCATAAGCACCAGCACCCAACACCGCACAACCCCTCATCCTCACCAGCGCTCCACACATGCAAACAACCTATGAACACCGAAACCCAACAGCCAACAGCTAACACCCCACTCATTCATGAACACCTATATCCTAGATTTATTGTTATTATTGTTACTTTTTTTAATTACTTTTTTCTTATCTTCATTTTTTATTAATTACTAGTAGTTGATCTTGCTTTTAGTTTAATTTTAATTATTATTAAGTTATTTTTTTCACGTAACTTTTGTTTATCTCATTTAGTGTAATGAGGCGTTCTAAAGCTACTACCAAGATTGTAGCAAAAGGTAACTCACCGATGAATGCTAAATTTGTTGAAAGCTTCGAAGCTGGTAACAAAAGGAAGCGTGTGTGGATAATTTTCAGATACTGGCAATTCAGGGGAGTCCTATATTTTGTGCTTTATTTTCTGATTATCTTTATTGAATTGTGAGTATCTTATGCATGCATTAGGAGCAATGCATGATTTAGGTGTGGGGGGAGCAAGTTTTCGTTCCGATAAACTTTGTGATTTGTGCTTGGACTTGTGATATGTTGATTCATATATTAATTATTCCTCATGATAGCTTCATAATTTTCTAATTGTTGCTCATGAATAATTCTTAAGTTAGGATGCATTTTCGGTTTAAGATCTAATTCATCGAGAGACAAGCATGATTAGGATTTTCATTAAATTTTTTTAAGTATCTTATTGGTTTTGTTGAATGAAAGTTTCCAAGACTTGATGCAATTTTTGACACCTACGTGAGCTTTGAGCTTAAAAGCATTCATCACATATGTGCTCATATATATCTTTTGTTGTGTGTTATCAAACATAGCTTGTCTATGCTAGAACTTGCTTTTCAATACGTGTTGATACCATATTTTTGATGAATTTGTGTATAAAGATGATGAGGGCATTTAGGATAACCATTTTTTGACCTAAATAAGCCTACCTTAATTTTTATCGCTAGAAAAACAATTTGAGCCTTAACCTTTTTTCTTGCATAATAACCTTGTTACAAGCCGAATTTACCCTTTTTGTTGCTGATATCATTAATAATTTTGAACCCTTAAATTGAAGGAATCATATTGAGCTTATTTGCATAAGATTTTGACTATTCACGTGAAAAGTAAATTAGATGATTCAAGTTGCATTGTTTTGATTTTTTATAGAATGGAGGAGAAGTAAAAAAATAAAACAAAAAATCTTCTTTTTATATTTTTGTTCTAAAAAAAGATTAAAAAAGGGACAAAAAAGAAAAGAAAAGAAAAGAAAAGAAAAGAAAAGAAAAGAAAAAGTGATTGAAAGAGTTATTTGAGTTTTGATCTAAGTTGATACTTATGTGGGTAAGTTTGTATGATTTCCTTTAATTTATTTAGGTAAAAAGTTCATTTTTTCATACCTTACCTAAGTCACGTTACAACCCTTATTAAGTCCCTTTGATTTATACATTAGGTTCATTTTGTTTAATGGTGGAGATATGATTCTTAAACAAGCTTATGGAAATAACTCTCTATGTTTTGATTTAAGAGCTTAATGAACCCTAAACATTTTGAGCAAATAGAGTGAAATCCTTGTGAGAGTGTCAAGTCTTATTCATTTAATTTTGATAGAATTGATTAGATGTTATATTTTAACAATATGTCCTTTGAGTGCTTATTCTCTAGATTGTTATTTTATCTTAACCTTTAAATGTGAATTAGCATTTGGATATTTTTGGATGACGTGAAAGGAGATGAGAGGTTGTTGTGAAGATGATTAATATATTGAATTGATGTATGTTTGAGGACAAGCATGAGTTCGGTATGGGAGAATTTGATAAGATCTCATATTGACTAATTATTTGGTATTATCTTCTTTGTTTTCAATTTATTTTTGTGCTTAAATGTTAAAATTAATTTTTGTTTTGTTTTAGGAGATAAAAAGTATAAATTGCATCAAATTGGGACTCTATTGATGATAATGACAAATTTTGGATAAAGTGAAGAGATTGATGTAGTGGATAAGGTTGATCACTTGAATAGTTAGAATTCGACTGAAGACTTCACCTTATCCTTATCATGAAGGAATTTTATTTTGAATTCGTTTTAGATAGACATCTTTACAAGTTAGAGTTATATTAGAATTAGAATAGAAATATAAAATGGGCGTTTCTCACAATAGAAAAAGGTTCTGCCTTTTTACATTTTTCGCAATTCTCTGTCTTTCTTCTACTTTTTATTATTGGAGCAAAAGCTATGTGTGACTAAATTCATCGTTCTGATTAAAGGCGATTCAATACTCTAATTGTAAACTTGCAAGGTTTTATGTTCTCAACTTTTATTCACGTTTTAATTTAAGTATTTCTTATTTTGAGTTCTTATATTTCATGAATGATTGATATTCAATTAATCTGACAATTTAATTTAATATTGAATATTCTATCGCGACCCAGGAATTCAGTGATCCGTAATTGTCATAAAGGATTGGTATAAGTAGCAAATAGGTTATTTATGAATTTTCATATTTAACTTATGATAAACAAGAAAATTAAATTGAATAGTTGCAGCTATCTCGATTATTTAATTTAGGGTTTAGTCTTTTTCATGGAGCTTATTGCTATCATTTATTTGATATGGAATGCTATCACCCCTATCAATAGATGATAAGTTTTGGTTTGGATGCTAGTTTTGAATCAATTAATTTAGAAAAATCTGAGACTTATTACGACTATCCTATTATGTTTTGGACTAACTGCTTGAATGGTGAAAATATTCTTTTTAGATCAATGATCAATGTTACAATTAAATGAGATCTTTCCCTTGAATCAGAGTTTAGTAATCTTGATTTCTCAATTTTAAATTCATTTGATTTAATTTGTCTTCGTCTTATTTTTAGTTAATCAATTTAATTTTATTACTTGAAATTAAGAAACTAGTTTTCAGTTCTTTAGGGATTTGACCTGGTTCTATGACTACTACAAAAGTTTAAAGAATCAGAGTTATTTTAGGGGCTTCGATAATCTGACCACTTGACCTTCATGAAAATTTTCACAATTAATCATAATGTTGTTCTCATTCCTCTCTTTGAAACTATTAATCGTAGATTAATAATAAGCATTGATAATCCCAATTTTTTCTTAGTTTGTATCTAATTAAAACAACCTCTTTAATTAGGTCTAGCTATCAAACAACCTAAAATAAACTCTTTAGACTTAGTGTGACAACCGCATTACATAATAGAAAAATATTTTAATCTAGGCAACAACTATATAAGTGCAAGTCATTTAACCTATGCTATGTTATCTCTAATGATGTATGACTATTAGTTTACTTCAAGTGAATTAGAGTTACAACAATTATGTATTGCAATCTTGATTCTAGCAATGAATCCATACATGAATAATCTAGTAGGTCTATTTAAATAATTCATACATAAAATCCAAAACATTAAACATTGAATAATATAGTCAATCCCAAAAGAGTGTTAAGAACAATGTCATTAGCTTAATCAATGCCTAAACATATTTGTAAGACTCAATATCTCTTTTGGAAAGATGAAGTTTAGCTCCTTATGGCTCTCAAAAGGGAAGGGAATTTCCCTCCTTTTTGGGTCTCTAATATCTTCATTCCCTTTTTAGACTCTTAAATGCCCTTTTATTATGCAAAATTAGGGTTGAATGGTTATACAGAGTTAGCTACATAGGCTTGTAAATGATCATGTATGTTAATTTGGAAGAAATCATGGAGTTATACCATCCCAGAGAGATACATGACCAACATACATGGCCATTTAAGTCAACTACACAGCTGTTTAAGTCCCCACATAAGTGTGTAGGTCTTAAGGTTGCTTGAAACAATGTCTTTGAGCTCGTACATGTTTTTAGTGAGTTACACATTCCCATACACAATCTTGTAAGTCACAGTAACTCCATTTCTTCGATTCTTTGTCTCATCTTTACCCTAATTTATCTCATTCTTGCTTCACAAAGGTAAACAAGTTCGAACATCGATAGAAAAACTCCAAGGATGGAAATTTAACTCGTTTTGGTTTTTGTTCCTCCAACTTATACCTAAAGCAAAATATGAACTAAAATAAGCATAATATAACATTAATCACAAAGCTTTAGGGTATAAATATATTAACAATTAAGAACCTATCAATGAAGGATAAGGATTTTTAACTTCCAATTTTGTCTCCAAAGATATTCTAACAAAATAGGATGGAAAAATTATTTGAAGTTCCACAAAAATATCACTTTGTAAGAAATTGATTATGTGTGCTAAGTAATATCTCAAAGAGAAAAACAAATGTTCACTTTCAATTCAACCGATGAATTATATGCTTATATTAGATATTAATCATCAAATAGGATTAATCATCAATTAATCCAAAACATACTTGAAAGACAATAAATAAACATGTAAATAAAGATGTATAGTGAATAATGGCTCTAATACTAATGTAAGAAAAATTTTAACAGATAAACAATTTACATGTTCGGATATGCATCATTAAAACTTATCACTTGCTTGAATGAGTCTCTAATTTTCACATATTAAAGGATCTTTTTCTATCATTTTGTTTTTTTCACAGAGAACACAAGAATTTGTCTGGATGATAGACTTATTTTACCTTTACATATTGATCGTAATCTTATCTTTAAGAAGTTTAAATAAATAGTTTATATTACATTTAAATCTCTAATTTTTTTTAAAATATTGTATCATGAGCTATCCATTGTGTTCCAATAGTAATCAACAATGACACCAGGGTCTGGTAAAACACATTTGTTTATTGTTAATGAGTTAAAGGTGTATATTCTCGTTGTTGTTTAAGTTGTGAAGTTTGTTAAAGATAGGCAGAATGTGAAGCACCCAGTAGTTTGCTGCAGATGTGATCGAGCTCTCACATCATTCTATCAAGTGTACAATTCTCTACAGTATAATGTAAGGCCAATGCCTCATCAAGATTTAAGCTCTCTCCCTTTGAATCTTTTGGTTCTTAATATCAACTACTACTGTAAGATCATAGTGGTTATAATAGTGACGCATAACTGATCTGCGAACAGGGGATGATTTGAGGGAAAACTTTTCGATTTTGGCAGCAATATCTATAGGAAGATGCTTGGCGAGAATTTTTGACTGGATGTGAACTAGTCTAAAATTAGTGCATGTCTTTTTTCAATAACTTCGACGTCTTTAATCAATCCTTTTTTTATTATAGTATTATAAACAACTTTTCTATTAATTAGGAATAAAGTTAAGTATTATTAAACCTTTTGAAACTGTGCATTTCAGTAAGATTTGTATTGAATGTTGTTATTGTTTTTATTTTTCTATTATGGTAGTCAATCGTTTATGTTGAGCATTTTGTAGATATGATATTGAGAGCGAAGATGGTCAATGAGGTGATAATAGAGAAGTCAGACATTGTAGTTTTGCGGGTGACGAATAACGGAGAAATGGGAGGACAGGAAGGAGCAGTGGAATAGAGGAAACAATGCTTAGTTCGATCGGGTCTTTGAATTTCATTCTTGTTATAAAATGAGTCCACTCCTCGTATGCTATCCCAAAAAATGTTATCTTACTCAAAATTTACAAAAAAATTTAAATGGATAAGTTTATTTTAAACTTTTCACTAAATCAATATAGCTTCCTTCGAAGTTTAATGTCTTTACCATTTTATTTGAAGTGACGTTGCAAGTGTTTCACGATATAAAGTTGGTATAACCTTTTAGTACGTTGATTACTTATTTTTCTTATTCTTCATTTGACTTCCGTGTTTTGTTATAATTAAGAGTGGTGAACTTATCTTTATCACATGAATCAAAAAAAAAAAGAGAGAGAGAAGCATTCAAGACTTGATATAACCCAATTTATTATATATGACTTAAAAAATTGAGTTAATGGCTTAATCAAGTATGTCATCAAAATTAATCCAATTTGATGAGAACGGATGCATTAAAAAAATATTAATTCTTGTCATTTTCGATTTAGTTGTAATTTAATCCTAAATTGATGTATATAATTATCTATTGTAGCTATGCCCAAATAAATACTTTGAATAGAGTAAAAAACAAAGCTATTGTTAAAATATATCTCTCCACTAAGAGAAGTCGTGATTAATAACTTGCATTCATCATCTAACCCTTTCTTTAATTAAAATTGTTGTACGATTTTTTTCCAAACGACATTCCCCCAAATTAGGTGATGCAAAATAACTCCACGATCTTTAGAAGATTGCCACTTCAGGTTATCGATGGAGCGTCCAGTAGGTTTTAATTGATTGAGCCATGATTATTAGATTGGAATTAATTATGCCTCATGATTTTTTTTGTAAAGGGAAAAGATCCAAAATTACATAACACGCCGGGAAAGAAAGGTTCTCAATAAATCCTCTAAAAGAATCATGTGGCACCCTATAGGAGGTGTGGCAAAATAAGTGACTACGACATCAAAATGACTCGAATAATTGGCAAGCCAGTCGGTGCATCTGTTGCTCTCTCGATAAATGTGTCGATGAACAACAGTCCAGTTCCTATTGAATAGTTCATTGATGCCTCGAACTAGAGAGTTGAGAGATCTGGTCCGGTGAACCGAGAAAGATAAGACATCGATCACCGCTGTGGAATCTACTTCAAGCTTGATCCGGCGGTACCCCAGATTCCACCCAAGGGTCAACCTGGTGTAGACGCCCCAGAGTTCCGCAGTGAATGGAGTGCACCAGCCAAGGTGTTGTGTAAATCTGCCCTTCCAGTTACCGTCACTATCCCGGAGAAGTCCACCTGTGGTAGCTACGGCCGAGGCTCATTTGCACGCACCATCTGTGTTTAATCGCATCCAACCCGTGAGAGGTTTGTTCCACCCAATGAATCGCTCCAGTCGAGTGCGAGGACTTACACCCCGAGCTCGATCGTGCCAAGCTGCTGACTGGTGTAGAACACCTGCATAAGACAAAATAGGAAAAATAGGTGAGGATGGCCAAGAAAATTGATCATCGAAGAGGGACAAA
>JANIIA010000004.1:59889929-59908411 GCA_027478495.1 Erythroxylum alaternifolium | reverse complement strand
TATTACACTATTCCTAATGTGATACAAAAAGGTAAAAGAGGGGTCTAAGACAAAGACAAAAATTAGCACAAACAAGGACAAGTATTAAAAACTAAAAGACATTAAACTGACAAGCAGTAAAGAAACAGATAGAAATACGATACGAATGTGGGGGTGATCACTATGTTGATCTGGTGTGAAGCATGGTGTACTGCATCGAGGAATGAAGAATAGCTGCGAGAAGACAAATAGAAGATATTAAAAAGTAGGCCTGTGCACACAAAGCAAACAAATTAAGTTGAGTTTCACTATACAGAAATAACAAACAACTATTTGAAAAACAAAGCAGAAATTATATAGATTGCTTTCCACTTAGTGCTTTTTAAATGTCTTTTAGCTGGACATCTCTACCGTTATGCTCAAGGTGGATTGCTCAAAGTGACCGACTCCACTATTTTCTTCTCTTCGTTGGGATTTTTCTCCAAGAGTTTGCCAATCTCTCCCTCAGTTGCATTTACTAGTAATTGACAACACTTATCAATTTCTTTCTTTGCTTCCTTTCTTCTTCTTCCTGCAAGGTGAAATCAAAATGTGCAGCATTAATTTTATCAACAAAAGAACAGTCTTAAAAAATAGTAGTAGTAGAAATAGGTTCCACTTTAAAGATTGAAAATTCTACTATTTCACCTAAAGCAGTTATGCTCAGTTTTTCGTTCTTCACATCAATCAAGGTATTGGTAGTGACCATAAAAGGCCTCCCTAGGTGTATGGTTTACTCCTTCCCTTGCTGTTTAACCTCCTCCATATCTAAGACCACAAAGTCTACATGAATAATTAATCCTTCAACTTTCACCAACACATCCTCCATTATTTCTTTTGGATAACGTATTGACCTATCAGCTAATTACAAACACATGTTTGTAGGTCTTAACTGTCCTAGATCCAATTTCTAATAAATAGATTGAGGCATAAGGTTTATACTTGCCCCAAGGTCAAGCATACCCTTAACCTCATCATCATTACCCATTGATACTTGCATAAGAAAACTCCTTGGGTCTTTCAAGTTGGGGGGTAGTTGTTGTAGTAGCACCGCATTTGCAACCTCTGAAACTATCACGTTCTTATTTGACTCAAACTTCTGTTTCTTGATGCTTAGTTCCTTGAAAAACTTCACATAAGCTGAAATGTTTCTAATCACACCTAATAAAGTCAGGTTAATAGTAACTTTGAAAAACATGCTATATAGATCAGAAAATTACTTATCTTGTTTCAATTCCTTAAGACAGCTTGGATATGGGATCAATGGTTTATAAGGATTAGCTGCCTTATGCAGTCTTGGTTCTTCATTGCAATCGGTTGCATGCTCTAGTTCTTCACCTTTCTGCACGTGACTTAAAAAGTTGGCATGCCCATTGCTTTTTTCATTTTGCTCACCTTTTTTGTTGGTAAGGCTCTCCCCCTCTTGATTACCTGCACTAGATAGATTAGAACGGATCTCAACATGATTATCAATTACCTTATCACTTCTTAGAATAATGACAACTTGGGCTTGCTCGGGTTAACTGGGCAACTTCTCTTTCTAATTGTTATGCATTTGAGCAGTGAGTTTCCCCACTTGGATCTCAATCCTCTTCACAAATGCCTCCAAAGAATCGAACCTCTTATTATTCGTCTCTTGATTTTGAGTTGTGACTTGAATAAATGCATTCAGGCTTTCCTCCAAAGAAGGCTTGCTTGGTGGGTTTTGAAGTGAGGATTGCCCTTGGTAATAATTTGGCCTCTGAAAATTTTGGCATTGTGGTTGGAGCTATGCTGGTGGATTGTTGGTCTTACATGAAAAATTGGGGTGGTTTCTCCAACTAGGGTTGTAGGTGTTTAAGTACGAATCATTTCTCTTCCTTGGTTGAAAACTGTTGAGTGAGTTCACTTGTTTTTCCCTATCTAAAAAAGGCTTACAAGAATACGAACAAACGTTAGCTCCATGACCACAAGTTCCACATATACCACGTAATTCTTGATTTGGAACATTTTGGGGTAATCTTGTGGTTAGCATCTTTAAATGCCTTGTTAACTCAGCTAACTGCATAGCCAGTTTCTAATTCGAGATCACTTCATGAACTCCATCTCTTCTTCCCCTCAAGCTCTTTTGTTGAGAATTGGCCCCCAGCATTTCGAATATCTCATATGTTTCTTCAGCCGTTTTCTTTCCCACAACTCCTCTTGTTGCATTGTCCACCGTGTATTGACATTATTGTTTCAATCCATCATAAAAGAACTGATTATGCATGTGGAGTGGAAAATGACGGTGTGGACACTGAATGAGAAAGAGTTTGAAGTGTTCCCACACCTCATGGAATGACTCTCTCTCCCTCCATCTAAGTGAAGGTTGCTATCTTCGTCTGCAACTCAGAAGTCTTTTGATGGGAATAGAACTTTTCCATGAATTTGTTTTACAGCTCCTCCCATAAAGTCAATGAAGTGGGTGGAATGGTCATCAACCATGCCTTGGCCTGATCCTTCAATGTATATGGGAAGCACCTCATCCTGAGTTGATCTTCATTTAGGCCATCCAATGGGAATGTCTAGAGAGTGGTATAGAATTCTCGAATGAAGTTTAATTAGGAACCCCACAGAAAGATGGCAGCATGTTGTAATGGATGCTCTTCAATTTATAGTTTCTGACTGCATCTCCCAAACGAATGCACTAAATGGCGGTACTGATTACCGGTCTGGTATACTCCTTCATTACTGGCTACCTTTCACCCATCTCTTGATCTTTTGGTTTGGGTCCCTCGAGATTGTCTTCAAAGTCCCTTGGAGGTCCTTTTATCTGATGTATGATGTCAATAAAGTGAGCAAGTTTGCTATCCCGAGACCTCTTTCCTCGCATAAACCAAATAAAAACAATAGTGAATTAATAAAACATTACTAAAACAACTCAATGAAATAACACGACAAAAATGTATGTATGAACAGACAAAACAATTAACAAAATAATCAAAATTTAATTAAGTGCAAAACACAAAACAACTCCCCAATAACGACGACAAAAATTTGTTTTGCCCAAAGAAGTTCTAGAAATACCTAGGCTATCTTACTCACAAGTATACGAGGTAGTTGTAGTGATTATCCAGGATCGTCTCCCACGAATGTAAAATTGGTCCACTTAAATTAACCTTGAACAAAAGCAAAAATAAAAAATAGATGCAATCTTAAACATTCTATCTCGATTTGTTGAGTGAAGACTTTACAAAAAATCACAAAATATATTGAAAAGAAAACATAATCAACTGGAAGCAAAGACAAATAGATTAATCGAAATAGAAGACTCTTAAGAATTAATTTCGCTAATTTAATCTCCTTGCATGATTAAGGGAAATGATTGGATAATTATCTTGCTAAAATTAACAGTTGGATTTTAAATCAACTCGAATAATGAACTAATAAAACTTTCATATTCATTAAGTTATTATCTAAATTAATTATGAAAACCAGACTACTAATTACTACTTAAGTTAATATATTTTTAGTTCTTAACCTAAGCATCTATATTTTCTCGATCTGTATTAAATTTCTCCTTTTAGTCCTTCACTTAATATTAAAAATGATGCAAAATTTGGTCATTCTTTGACATCCATTCATCTCAGAAACCACAGAAATAAATAAGACAACAAATCCGTAACTCAATCACACATAGTCAACTAAAATAACTATATTAATTCTCAAGAAAAAGAAATTAGCCCATCATAGCAAAAACATAGTTCATTATCTCCATACACCTGAGTCCTATGTTACTGTCAACAGAAGTATTAAAGCAATAAAATAGTGAATCCTAATTGAACTATGAAAAGATAACAAAGTAATAGTCGGTTAAGCTAACAAAGTAATAAGTTCAGTAAAAAAACAAGAAACACTGTAATAGGTGAATAACAGAGCAAGCAAACAGGATTGGGTGAATGAGGTGCAGTGATCTCCTGCCCCTCTGAAGTTTCTCGCGTTAGCTTTCGCCTTCTGCTTCAGCTTGTTCTCACTAGATGGTTGAAGGCTTGGTTCTGCTCTCAACTCTCTGCCATGTTTTTCTCTTCTTCACTGAATTTGTTCTCTTCTCTTTTTCCACTCTTTCCCTCTATTTTCTCTCTCCCGAAGTGTCTCTGGTGTGTTGAGTGAAGAATGAAGAGTGAATGATGAATGTCGCCGCCACCCTCCTATCCTTTCTATTTGTCGACGTTATAACGAGTTCAAAGCTTTAAGCCTACCATCATATTGCAAAATGACCTAGGAACAAAAACTCTGTAAGGAAAATAATATGACTATCTGCATAGTAGATAACAACAAGAAATAATTATAGGCACCACTGCAGTTTCATTTACATGGGAAATCTCATTCACCATTTCTGGTATTTGGGATTTTGCTTTCTCTTCCTAGCAGATTTCCTTTTTGCAAATTTGGGTTACACACAGAAATTGCCAGGGATGTCTGGGACATGGGCTACAACTAGTGGGGTATCACAATCTTCTGGTTGTTCTATATCCCTTGTCTACTAGTTCTCAGTTTGCCCAATAGTTACAGTTGGAGTCAGCATATTGGCCCATTCAATCTGACAATTTTCCAAATATTTGGAAGTGAACTCATTCGTGCTACTGTCTAGATTCTCCCTATTTTTTGGGGTTGTCTTTCTCTGAAAAATATGTGTGATAACATGTTCAGTCCTCATACCAACTACTTGATTACTATTGCCTTCATCATTAGTAACTACATCCCTGATACCAATATGTACACTCACAACAACACTAGTAGTTTCATCCTCTGCAAGAAGACTACCAGTAACAATTTCAGATGTCCTAACATGCAACTGCATATATAATTTTTCACAACCCAGAGAATTACTATATTTGTCAAACACCTCATGGTTCGAAAGTTTTTGCATAAAATTACATTTCTCCAATCTAAAACCAGCAGAGAACTTGATAGGAGACATCTTAGAACAATAAACCATCTTAATACTCCCAACTCACGGTTGCACAATTGGATCTTCAATAGACATAAAGTTTTTGTCATCAACAGGATTAACTATCCCCTCTTTTTACAATATGTCCAGCAAATTATTGCTTATTATTTGCCCATCCTCGATTATCCCACTTTTTTGCAATGTGTCCAATAAATCATCACTTACTATCTGTCCATCTTTGATCAACAACGAAGACCAACATCAATCTCCGCATGGGCCGACTACTCTCCTTTGTCAACTATAATATGTTTTTTCTTAAAATTAATTAGAGGATCACCCTCTTCTAAGAGACTATAACGAAAAATATCAGTGACTTCCACCAACTCTTTTTTATATCTAACTTTCTTACTAAGATCTCCATGTCATCCCAAGTGAAAAACCCCCCTTGTGAGAACTCATTTTCTCACAGTGTGGTTTGACTTCCAGGGATAGCTTATAGGATTCTAGTCATATAATATCTGCTGTAATCAATTCAAAATTCTTAGATAACTATTATCTAAAAAATAATCAATTCAAAAAATCTTTTTTTGGGATTTTAAATCTTAACTACAATTATCTTGAAAGAGCCTCACGTACATACAACTAAATTTAATTATTAAATAATGTTTAAAATTAAATAATAAAATATAATTACTGTAAATTAATAAAAACAGGATATTTAACACTAAAGATCACATGCGTATTTTTAAGATCTGAGATATATTATAAAATGTAAATAAGTACTTTTATTTATAAAAATAAAAAATAGTCCACGATTTCATGTGCAAATTCCGAAGCAGAACAGGCCTATATTCGTATTTTCGGCTAGAAATGACCGGACAGGTCTAAAAATTGTTGAAGAGTTCAACATTTGTCGGACGGATCTGTGGCATATCTCTTACAGATTTTGATATTAAAATCACAAGTTACAAAGTAACATGAGTATTATGGGTACAATTAATTTAATAGCCTTCAATTGCATCCACGTGAAACGATCGAGAACACGATTTCCCAGATCGACCGTTCCAGTGAGTAATGAAATGTAACTTTTACGTTCTTCAGTTCACTTCCACCGGCTTAAATCCCGGAATATCTTTACAGATCAAATCAATTCAGATCACAGTATCTGTTCTAAAAGATGTCAGTACTTAATCACGTATTGCAACTAGCATCTGCGACTATCCGTCAGATATATCTGATAAAAGTATTTAATAAACTTAAGAAAGTTTTGTTACATCTTCGTTGTTAGTACGAGTGTTATATCATCTCAATCGGCCAACGAATTGGTAAAAGAAAAAATTTTAAAATTTGGTTAATATTAAATTCTTATAAAATTAATAGATAATAAATAAGAAATAAAATTTATAAAATAAAATATTTATTAAATAAAAATTCCTTAATAATGTCAATTAATATTTAATAAATTTAATAATTTAAACTAAAATTAAATTTAACATAAAATTTAAAATATAATAATAAAAATAAAAATTATATTTCTATATTATCATTTATTTAAAAGCTAATAAAAGTTGAAATATGTTTTAAAAAGTCAATAAAAATGAATATAACTTTATTTTAAATTTTAAATGTCTTTTAAATATTTTTATAATTTAAATATTATAATTTAATATATTCATAAATTATCTTAAATAAATTTTTTATAAAATAGTAATGAATTTTTAACAATAATAATTTAAAATTTTCGAATTAAAGTAAAAAATAAATAAATAATCTAAGTTTTGATATACATTATTTATTAATGAGATTAATAAATAAAAATAATTTTTTTAAAAAATAAAAATTTTAATTAAAATATAAAGAGACAAATAAAGATTATAAATTAAAAAATATAATTTATTAATTAAATTGTGTAAAATAATTAAAAAAGAAAAAATTATTGACAAGTCATTCATCGCAGACTTTAATTTGTGATAGGTTAATACAACCCAGGTTATATATACTCTTAACAATTCATAGGTATGCTGTAAGTTAGGCTATGTTTAGACGGGTTGAAGATGAAATCGAATTAAATATAACACATTTTTATCGTTTAGAAGAAAATTTTATAATACAATGGAATGGATGCGGAGAATTTCATGTTACGTTCCATTCCATCTTAAATAGTGAAAATAAGAAACCTCCAATTTGAGAGGTTTATGATGAAACGTAAACTAATAAATATAAACTACCTAACATACTCTCAATAATTTTTTGTAATACCAACTGTGACTAAGTCATAATATTATATTAAATAGAATTAATATATTAAATAGAATAGAATAATGTTTAACATAATAAATTTTATTAAATAATTAATAATATTATTTTTATATTATTAACAATAAATTGTATATAATTAATAATAAAATAAAATTTTAATTAATGAAAATAACTAATATAAAATAATTCATTAATTATTTCTATATATATTTATATAAATAAAAATAAAAAAAATTATTTTTAAAAATAAATCACATAAAATAAAATTTAATATAATAAAATTTGTTAAATAATTAATAATAATATTTTATATAATTGATAATAAATTGTATATAATTAATAATAAAATAAAAATTAATAAAATTTTTATTAATAAAAATATAAAAAATTATTCTTTAATTGTTTGTATAAATTTTTCTATTAAAAAATATAAATAAATTATTTTTATATATAAATCACATAAAACAGAAAAAATAACATTTATTAAATAATTACTAATGCTATTTTTATATAATTAATAATAAATTGTATATAATTAATAATAAAATAAAAATTAATAAAATTTTTATTAATAAAAAATAGAAAAAATATAAAAATTATTCGTTAATTATTTCTATATATTTCTATATAAACAAAAATATAAATAAATTATTTATATATATATCATATAGGATAGAATAGAATAGAATAAAATAAAATATATTAAATAATTAATAATAATGTTTTTATATAATTAATAATAAATTGTATATAATTAATAACAAAATAAAAAAATTTAATAAAATTTTTATTAATGAAATAGAAAATATATAAACAATTATTCTTTAATTATTTGTATATATTTCTATATAAATAAAAATATAAATAAATTATTTTTATTTAAAAAGCACATAGAATAAAATATTTTATTAAATAATTAATAATAATACTTTTATATAATAGAATAAAATATTTTATTAAATAATTAATAATAATATTTTTTATAATTAATAATAAATTGTATATAATTAATAATAAAATAATAAACCTCCTGCAATAATCATTTTAATATAAGGGATATAATAGTTATTTATTATACATTAAATTTCATTCCATCCATCTTCTAAACAACATTTTACTATATTATATTATGAACCTTTCTATCCCTCCAAAATAATGTTTTACTGTATTACATTCTATTATGTTATAAACTATTCCATTCCATTCCGTTACATTCCATTCCATTCTATTAATTAACATCCAACTAAACGGACCCTTAGAGACAGTGATAGGAGGTATAAGGTAGGTGTTCAGAGGAAGAAACTTGTTGGGAGCATATCAGTTGCTCCTGAATTACTGTGCCTTGCTGCGCTCTTAAGATCATAGCTATCTAACTTATTGTAATAAATGGCTGAGATTTATTCAGGCACAGCGGGCACAGTAATTCGGGAACAACAAATATGTTCCTAAACTTGTTAGGCACAGATTTTTAAAATTTATTAGTCGGTTTTTTTCAAGAATCAACGATTTTAGGCAAAAATTTTTAAAATTTATTAGTCATTTTTTTCAACAATCAACGCTTTTTTAAAAAATCGTTAAAAAATCATGTTGCTTTTAGAAAAATCGGTCGATTGTTGCTCATGAATGTTATAAGCATAAATTAGATTGAAAATCAAGCTGATTTGTATTTAATTTGATCGAACAGGCCGGTTCAATATGATTTTGTAATCATTTATTAGTAATATTAACTAGATTTATCAGTTCAACTGAAAATTTTTAAATTGTCTAATTTTTTGCTCAGTTTTTAATTGATTTATCTTAATTATTTTTATTGTCAAAAATTGATTAATTTTAATAAATGAAAGAGTTGTTATAAAGTAAAATAAGTCAATTAATTTTTATTTAACAATATCTTTTTTATTCTCACTTTTCATATGGATCATTTGGAAATAGCCTTTCTAGTTAGGAGTAAGGCTACTATTAGATCTTACATATCACCGAGGTTCATACTGAGTGTTGTTATTATTGTTGTAATATCTTTTTTAATTAAACTTTGAATTCTTCCTATAGGTAGAGACAATCATCGTTTAAATTACTTAATTTTATTCAATCTTTACCCAAATTTATGGCTTTTTAATACTAATTGAATATTTTAAACTTTGAATTTCTTGTCTTATCGGCTTTGTTGATTTATGCCCTACACCTAATCACTTTGGTTGTAGTTTAGTGACAAATTATTTAAAGATATTCTTTATCTTGTATATATTTAGATGTATATGATAAAGTGCATAAGACAATTGTACATCACAAATGAAATTATAATGAGATTATAATTATGAGATTCTTATTGCGTTTATGTATTATCCCTAAATTGTTCATAGTTATTACTCTATTAAGATTGGACATTAATAGAATGCAAAAAGACTAGCATACTTTATATTTTTTTTGTGAAGGAAGTAGTCGATTTCATAGGCTAAAGTAAAAGGATGCTTAAACAAACGTGTGGGTGCTTGTTAGAAAATAAGTTCACTGAACATACTCGATATAAGAAATCCATTTGAAACATTACTTGTATGTCTATGAAATTCTCATTGTGATAATTGTATAAGTGATCTTTCGACTTGAGGTCACTAAAGTTATCTTGTATAGAGATTGTTATATTTTGATACTATTTATGACCTATTAATCATGGGTCGATCAAACGTAGTCATTGGATGTAGCATGAATTATATGAAGATAGTTGTGTGATCATGATAAGATTTATTATCCTAAAGTAATTAGGAAGAATGTTCCGTTGTTCTGATTAGTATTGATTCGGAAAATCCTTAGTCAAGGTAGAATGATGTTTTGTAAATTGTTTACAAATGTCATTAATTTAATCAATAGCTAATGGCAGAAACTAATATGATTGGACTTAAAATAGAGTAGACATTAATTTCATGCTCTATGTCTAATCGGAGCATTGTATAATGAAAAGATTAAATTATAGGAAAAAAATCATGAACGAAAAAGTTATTCAAAACCACTTTGACATTCCTAAATATTTGGGTGGTCATGATGCGTTGCTAGACGCTAATCTTGATCTATGATTATAAATGACTTAATTAGAGAATTAAATATAAATTAAAAGAAGTTTTAATTTATCTAATTCTTATTATAAATTATAATTATAATTTATAATCATTGCCAACATATTTAAGAACCTAATAAGTCTCTCGTATAGATTATGTTGAAGAGAACAAAATTAATTTAATCAAATTAGACTTGATTATAAAATTTGAGAAATTTTATGATTATATGTAAGACATTTAATAAATAAGGATCAATATGAGATATTGAATCTTATTTGGGCATAATTGATATTTAATAAGAATTATTTGTAATTCTAATTAAAGTTTAATTAAAATTAGAATTTAATTTAAATTAAATTACTAAAACGTTCAAAGCTTAGTATAAATAGGCTTAAGCTTTATGGAGCAAACACTTCTTGCTTAACCCTCTTTATAAGAGTTACAGAGTTCTCTTAATTTATTCTGTGGATACCGTTAGAGGCAGGACATTTGTGTGGCTATAGTAATTGAGACGGATTGATTTCGAAAATGGTTCGAGGGATACGAAAAAATAAAGATCAAGCTTCGAAATAAGGTGTGAATTAAGTTTTTGCTTTATTATGATTTGTACAAATTAAGTTTTCGCTTTATTATGATTTGTGTTAATCATTTTATATAATTAAAGAGATCTTGATTTTTGGAAAATCAAAGATTACGAAAAAAGTTTCTTAAATATTACGCTGTGGTCAAAATCAAATTTCGACTCGGTTTCCCAACATGTTTAGCTTTCGATTCAGTTTTTAAAACATCAACTAATACGTATTAAAGTTATGAATTTTCAATAAAGCTTCAACCAACTTATTATTGCTAAGATTAATTGATTATTGGAATTTTGTTAAATCTTAATGATGTATATTGGAATTTTACTTAAATCAGGACTTAACTTTTCAAAAAACTTTCAACAAATATGTTTTTCAGTCAACTATTGGTATGGACATACATAATAAACTGCATTTACCTAGACTTTAAAAAAATACCAAGAGATGGTCCAGATAATACCTATTAATATTGTAATTTTGTTTATTTTATCATAATTTTTAAATTGGGTTAATTACTAAAAAATCTCCAACTTTACTTAATTTTGTAATTATAACCCGAACTTTAAAAAATGATAATTAAATACCTGAATTTTCAATTTTTCTCAAATATAGCCTGACGTTAGTGTCTCTACGGAGCTGACATGACTTTCATATGTAGGATGCCAGGTGTAAGTCAATTTTAATGTTATATTATAATTAAATTAAATTAATTGTTATTAATTCACTTTGACGGGATTTGGCATACAGAGGAAGCGAGTAAATGGACCAAAAAAGAAATTATCTGAACCAAAAACCAATCTCTATACAAAAACGTATATATACCTTATAAATTAAGGTGACGCAATAGCCTAAATTGTTTTTGTCTTTCATTCTTCTCTTTTCTGATAAACGTTTATGTTTCTTATTTTGTGGCTGAGAACTTTTTAGATAAGTCGATAGATGAGATGAATCTTTAATAGTTCTGGAATAATAAAATTCCAGATAAGTAGATAAATGAGATGAATCTTTAACCTGAATTTGGATGAGAAGGTTAAATTTTTTAAATTTCTGAGCTAAATTGGGTGATTTTGCTCCAACTTTCTTTTTAATGAAGACCCACTCACAGCCTAGATTATTACCTAGAGTGAGCGGAATAATTTATTACATAATAATAAAAAATCTGAAATGATTATAAAATTATCATTACTAATATTCTAAGTACTGAATAAATGTCAAGTATAATTAGTATAAATTATTTTCTAGATATTAAGCACAATAAACATAAAATTGTTGATGTAATATAATTTTATCTTATTTTTAAAATTTAAAACCTTTCATATTCTAGCTTAATATGTTAAAACTTAATATTTTGTTTATTTTTGCAAGACAAGGTTAGAAAATATACCATTTGAATGAAAAAAGAATTATGCCTTAATCCGGATCAACTTATGAGAATCAAAGTGAAATATGAAAAAACAGTTTGAAGTGTTGTAGACATGTTTAGAGAAAATTGCATATTCTAGGCATTGAATTTACAAAAGCAAGAGAAAAACGTGTTAAAAGTGGTTTAAAACTTTATCATAGTCAGATTTGGGTTAAAATCATTAAAGACATAATATGGAAGATCCAAAGAATTACAACCACAAGATTTTTATGTAGGTTTTGAAGAATATAAATACAACTAAGATGTGAAAGAAAAATGCATCCAATTTTTATCTACAATTTTCAACTTCCCAAAATTTTCTCGTTCTCTTCTTTCCTTAGTAGATGTTGGAGAACTTTTTTTCTTCATCTTCTAATATTGGGAATAACTATTGATGATTAAGTCTTTTATTCTTAGTTGAAGGGAGTGAAAGCCCATTTGGATCTTTGAAGATTGAGAGCCAATTGGGTCTGACAGTGAAATATTTTATTTATTCATATATTAAATTGTCTTTATACTTCTATTTTTGGTTAATTTCTAATGCACATGACTGGTTAATTAGTTAAAATAATTATTTGCTGGATTGAAGTTTGAATACGTAAAAGTTTAAATCTTTTAATCATTTGTAGTTAACTAGGAGTTTTAATTTGTTGCATCAGAAATTACTTCTCTTAGGAAAAAACATTCATTTGGATAAAATATAACCGCGAATATTGTATTGTCTTATTTTGATGGTCTTTATTTTCATAACGCTATTGTTTAATTAAAATTTGGATTATATCTAAAGTTTTTAAATAATAAAAGTTAATTGAATTATATATTTTCGGTTAACTAATCTTAATGAATGATAGATAATTAGTATCACATCAAATATATGATTGATCAAATAATTATTTTGTAGTAATGATCAACCATAATTCTAAAGAGTGGAAGCAAGCATAAACTAATGTTTGTTTTATTGGAAACTCTTAACTTATTATCAACTTTATTTTTTATGACAAAATTTCACAAACCTCTTTTTATTAATTAATCACTTTTGTAACGATTGGTGAGTTAGAATTTCTCATGAGATTGACTATTATTTGTTGGAGAAACTTAGATAAAAAACAGATGAAGATGGAGAAGTACGACACTGTTGCTTGTATATTTTATTTCATCTGAATAGAAGCCTGTTAAATAGGCTTTACATGAAATTGACACTTGCTGAAAAAGGGGAAGCTAAGCTACGAACTATCACTAACCTTGCTATGAATTAGGAAAGATAATAGATAGATAATCACAACTGATCCTCTAGTTTATTAACAATAAAACAAACAAGTTGTAAAAAACTCCTTCAAGTTCATATTAACCTCAACTTCCAACACTTCCCCTTCATTCAAATTTGGAGAGTCCAAGTTGAATACAACACTCTTTATGTTTCTTTTAAGGCAAGTTCTTTGTAAGAATATTTGTAACCTGCTAATCTGTCGTGCAATTCTCCAGTTTAATTTCACCATTAGCAAGCAATTCTATGATAAAATGATGCTTAATTTTAATGTATTTTATTCTTCTATGATAGATCGGATTTCTTGCTACATCACCGTTGATTTACTGTCACAAAACATATCTATAGCTTCATCTTGTTCATGTCCCAAATCTTGTAAAATCCTCTTTAGCCATACTAACTGACATGCTGCAGCTGTCATAGTAGCATAGTCTGCTTCTGTGGAAGATAAAGCCATTGTGCTTTGTTTCTTTGAACTCTATGAGACTGCTATCAATCCAAGTACAAAACTATTTCTAAAGGTGCTCCTTCTATCATCAACGGCTCTTGCCAAATCACTGTCACTATAACCTTTGAGACTAAAGGATACGGTTTTCTGAAACCAAAATTCCTGCTTCTTTTGCTCGTACTAAGTATCTCAATGCCCTCTTTGCAGCACCAAAGTGATGCTTCGTCGTATGATGCATAAATCTAGACAACATTCCCACTGAAAAACTAATGTCAGGTCGTCAGTGAGACACATAAATGAGTAGTCCAATTAGACTTCTGTATTGGTTTCCATCAGCTAGCCCTGTACCATCTTGAACTTGCAGCTTCTCGTTGATGTTCATAGGTATGATTGCTATCTTGCAGTTCATCATGTTATACTTCTTTAAAGTGTCTTCAACGTATTTCCTCTGTGAAATAAAAATTCCTTCCCTGCTTTGAACAACTTCTAACCCTAAAAAATATTAAAGTTCCCCCAAATCTATTATCTCAAACGTTGACTTCATGGAACTTTGAAACTTATATATAAGTTATGAGGATAAACTAGTATAAATTAAGTCGTCAACATATAAACTTACAATCACTAAGTTTTTAATATCTTGCCTTTTGATATATAAAGTCAGCTCATGCATACTTCTTTTAAGGTCATTTTTGTGGAAGAATTCGTCAATCTTGCTATACCATGCTCTAAGGGCCTGTTTAAGCCCATAGAGTGTCTTCTTTAGGTGGTACATTTTGTCTGGTTTACTTGAGTCTTCGAATCCAGGCAGTTGACTCATATATACTTCATCATGTAGTTCTCCATTCAAGAATGCCTACTTAACATCAAACTGATGAAGTTTCCATTCTCTTTGAGCTGCTAATGTCAAAATTACATGAACTATTTCAAAGCGAGCTACAGGTGAAAATGTATCCTCATAGTCGATTCCTTGTTGCTGGGCAACCTTCATTACTAACCTTGCTTTTTGTTTTTGAATACTGCCATCAGCTAGGAACTTTGTTTTAAAAATCCACTTCAAACCAATGGAAATTTTACCTTTAGGAAGATCAGTTAACTTCCCCGTTTCATTACGTTGTATAGACGTTAGTTCATCTTTCATCGCATCTCTCCATTCCAGTTTTTCATTGCTTTTTCTACCTTAATTGAATCTTCAGCAAATAGAACTAATGGTGGTGTAGCCTCTCCCTCAATTTCAAATCGGCGTCAAGGTATTCTACCACACTCACTTTTGCGCAGCTGAGCTAACTCATTGGAAGGAGATTCTTCAGATGAAAAGATAGTACTTGACAATGGACTTGTTCTTACTAGTGTCAAGTTCGGTGAATTGATTAGAGTTATTACCTCTTTGTTGACTTCAACGTCTACAATTGACGTCTTGTGATTCTCATTTTTGCTTTCCTACTTCCAGACTGCCTGCTCATCAAACACCACATCTCTACTAACAACAATTCAAATCAAACACCACATCTCTACTAACAACAATTCAACTCTGTACTAGATTATAAAGACAATAGGCTTTAGAATTGGAACTATAGCCCACAGAAATTAATTTTGTGACATGTCTTCTAGCTTATGCTTATTCGTTTTTCGAAAGGCATAACATACACAACCAAAAATGAGTAAATGGCTCACCGATGGTTTATTGTCGTTCGAAGCTTCATAAGGAGTTTAATTCCAAACAGCTTTTGTGGGAGATAGATTAAGGATGTGGATGGTTGTAGCAACGCCTTCTGCCTAGAAGGAGTTAGGAAGACCTTTGGCTTTCATCATTGAACAGGTCATCTCCAACACTGTACGATTCTTTTGTCCAGCCACGTCATTTTGCTTTGGAGTATGTGGCGTAGTGAGCTCCCTTTTGATGTCCTGTTCATTGCAAAATGTAATGAACACCTTTGAGAGAAATTCACCACCTCGATTTGTATGGAGTACCTTTAAAATTTTCCCACTTTGATTTTCTACCATGGCTTTAAATTTCTTAAAATGATCAAAAGCTTCTGACTTCATATGCAGAAAAAAAACCCAACTCAGTCATCTGAAATCATCTGTAAATAGCAAAAAATACTTACTTCCCATAAGAGATTCACTCTTCATTGGTCCATACAAATCAGCGTGTACTAGCTTAAGGACTTCTGTTGCTTGCTTGGCTTTTCCAACAGGAAATGCTTTCTTTGCTTATTTTCCAAGCACACACCTTTCACATACCTTCTTTTGTTCAAAAATAGAGGGAAGGCTATTCGCAAGGTTACACACCCTAAGTTATAATATTTATTAACCTTGGTAAATTCTGCAAGCACACGGGTTGTTCGTGTAGTACCTAAGATATCGATCCCACGAGGAGGGAATTCTAGCCCTAAAATCTAAGGTCGTACTAAAATATAATAATTCAAAAGAAATAAAATAGAGCAAAAAATAAATCAATCAAATAATTAATTTCAAGATTTGAGTTGAAGAAATCTAAATACAAAAACAAACCACACAACCGATCCCAAAACTAACCTAGAAACTATCAAATGAGAGAAAGGGGGATTCAATTCGAAATTAATGAAAACTTAATCAATTATGCAATTCTCGACTTAATGGGTCTAGACGATTCTGGGGTGAATTAATCTCTCTCGAGTTATAATTCTTACCCTAATTGATAATCTCTAATTTAAATTATGGAATTGCGATCTCTCGATTCACAATTGACCCAAAACCTAAATTAGTTCTAAGTTGTCTATTAACCTACCGGGAATCTATGCTCGATCTCTTGTTACACAACTCTACTGGTTCGATCTAATTCTTTACCTATTAATTCACCTAACTCTCATTAGCCCAAATTGATTATTTTTACTTGGCTCACCCTCTCAGTTTATTGTCAAATTATTAGGAGAAGAAATTGAATCACAATTAAATCAAAAGAAGAATAACCGATTAATCTTCATTAATCTCAAGAATTGAAAACCTGAAGGTAAGTATAAATAATAATCAACACTCAACAACAATAATTTCAATAAATATCTCAATTTCATACATAAACAAAATTGAAATAAACAAAGAGACTACTATTGGAACGGATCGTGGAGGCAACAACAACGGGAAACCACCTATTCCAGGAAGTACGTCGCGTCAAGCTTCGTCTCCTTGTCTCTCTTCCCTCGTCTCCTTCCTCAATCTCTTAAAAACTCTCTACGTTTTTTTTGGAATTTGGCTAGCGCGAAAGCTCTCTATTCATACTCTCCAAAGCTACTAAATCTATCCCATAATGTGATATGTATATTTTGGGCGCTCTAGGTTAAAGTCGGGGTCTAAACGGTCCAAAAAATCTTAGGAAATTCGAGTTTTTGCTTTAGCCCGACACAAGCATAACCCTTTCTATCACAGTCGTGGCCTGAATGGAAGCTCTCTGTCATGATCGTGCCTCTATGTGCGCGATCATGGCCTGGCTATTCTAGCTAGTCCTTGTCTATCACGATCGTGGCCTGCTGTGCACGATCATGGGCTATGCCTTTGGCTGGAAAACTCCTCAAATCTTCTATGTTCTTCACTGTTTACCTTAAAACACTAACAAATCCATCAAGGTATCTCAAAAATATAACAATTAAGCTCAAAGACTCATACTAACCCATAAAAACACTTAAGCACATAAACTAACACAATTAACACATAAACACACACTCAACACTTAATTTAACACTAAATACTTAACAAATTAAACCCTAAAACACAATGCAATTGACAACTATCAAAGGCCGCTAACCATTTGTCTATTTTTGAACAACTGCAGACCTTTATGGTTGAGATGACCATACCTCAAGTGCCATAACTCGCTATCCTCCGTTTCTTTGTTGACCAACACAAATTCTATGTTTTCGATGAAATCAAGAGGGAACATTCTGTTGGAAGACATATCAGCTTGAGCAAACAATTTTCTTGAGTTCCTATTCTTTATCACACATTTTGAACCATCAAATACCACTGAATAACCACATTTAATTAACTGACCTACATTTATCAAGTTATGTGCCAACCGAGAAGCATAATGCACATCTTTAATAAGCTTTTGTTGATTACTTATCACAACCATGGCAGTCCCACGTCCTTCAATTTGAAGCTTCTGATTATCACCTAGATGAACTTGTGACTTGATGGATTTGTCCAATTCTTTGAACTTGGATTTATACCTCATGATGTGATGCGAGCATCCACTGTCAAGATACTAGACCTCATTTTATGCCCTTTTAATGGTTGTGTCTACCACGAATAAGTAGTCTTCTTAATTCTCATCCTCTTCTGCATAAATGGCTTCATCAAGCTTTGATTAACAGAACTTTTCTATATGTCCATATTTCTTGCAATAAGAACACTACACAAAATTGTTGCGACCTCATCCCCTTCCTCAGAAACCTTCTCTTCCTGTGCCTCTTCCTCGCTAGTTTGAGGATTGTTGTAACATCCTCTCACTTACGGGAAAGGGCAATTTGGTCATTTTGAATGGGTTAGAATAATTGAAAGTGTCTTTATCATATTCATGCA
>JANIIA010000004.1:59866458-59889829 GCA_027478495.1 Erythroxylum alaternifolium | reverse complement strand
AAAAAGTTCTAGTTTAGTATTTAAAAAAGTGAAATTAGACAATTTATTTTAGCTAATTAAATTTACTAACCTTAAACCATTTCTATCTATTGTCTGTGCAATCCTCAGGAATTAGTATGGGCTTGACATACAACAGATGTTGAAGCTTTAGTACAACCTTCAACACATTATGGAAGACCCTACTTATAGTTTCTCTTGACCTCATAAACCTAACTTGTACTACTCTATTAGGTTCATTTTGTGTTAATATTCTTAGGAAGATTAAATCTTTTCTTCAATAGGCATATGGCCATTATTCCTCAACCCACCATAGACTTGAAGCATTTGACATAATAATGTAAATGCATTTAAGTCCTTCTTTAAATCTTATTGGCTATTCCTATCACCCTTATTCAAAATCCTATCTATATTAGCTTGCCTAGTTGGTACTGTCAATACCCTACTACCTATAGCATTTTCACTCCTACTCAGTTTTTTTGTGTATACATATAAGCATAGCAATATGACCATTCTCATAAAATCCAATTCCCTATTCCAAAGCTCAAACAAAGTCAGACACTTAAACATAGAATCATGATCCTTGTTATCCATTTTTGTAAATAAAAACTGTCTGCAAAGATAAAAAAATATAATGATCATAAACAAGCCACAACCAGCAATACAGGAATAAATAGCAACTAAAAAATTCATTAGCAAAAACAGTAAAAAAAACAGCAAACAAAACAACTGATTATTGTTATTGTTTCCAAGGAACAACAAGTAAATGATTTAACAATAACAAAAAATAAAAAACAACAGGTTTACACCAACATACTATCTAAAGTAGGCATCCAATTGCATGTTAGAGCAAAAAAATAGTACTTTTAATAATTTCAACCCATCAGGCAAACAACATTATTAATTTACAAAACAAAAGAGGGATTAATTGAAGTACCTCAACTTCAATGACAACATATGCACAAACTGAGTAATGTCACCTTCAACCTGAAAAAATTGAATCAAAATTAATAAAAGAAGAAATATTCCAAAATAAAAATTTTAAAAATAAAAACACAAATACAAAAATAATCGAAAATCAAAACAGAAAATACAAAAAAACAGAGCATAAAAAAATTCGAAACACAAATAAAGAAAGAAACTCAAAATAGAAAACACAAAATATAAAAATAGGCCTAAACCCTAAAAATCGTAAACCCTTAACCAATTGAAGCCATTTGAACAGAAATCCAGTCATGGAATAGTAGGAAAGAAACAATTAAACTATTAAACAAATATTGTAAATTCTCTAGTCTTAGTAATCACTCCCAACTCAAGCTTAAGTGCTTTTTCATCACTATCCAGTGCTGCTGCAGCTGCACCATCACTGTTAATGGAAAGGGCATCCATTGGTGACGAAAAAATAAAATATGATCTTCCTATAACAACGATAATTAATACAGAACAAAATACTATAAACTAAAAATAATATCTCCATGTTTTTGCTGTTCCATTTGAAATTAAATCCTTCAAATGGGAAGCTTTGATGATCAACTACTGCTTTAGAGCATAATGAAGGATATCATATTAGGGAAGAATCTGATTCAACACAAGGGTATAATGATAACACGCTATAGAAAAAGTAGGCACCAAATTATTCCTTAAAGTACCCAGCATGGCACCAAAACAAGACCACCATGGTCATGCATGACTATTAAACAAATATTGTAAAAATCTCCTAAATATTTTGAAACACATAAAATCTAGGGTTCACTACACACGTCAGCAATTGAAGCAACAATAATGGAAATCATATCATAGAAGAATGAAGAAATAAACCCCTAACGTAATTTTGGAAAAATCCCCCCTCCCCAAATTTCAGTTGTTAAAATTAAGGTTTACCATAACACCCCCAAAATTGAAGAAACACCTTTGACTGCCGAGAGAACTCATCTTTGACAAACACAAAAATACACCTTCGTGGGGGGGTATTTTTGTCCAACTTTCTTATGTTTTGTTTTTGTGATAGGCACAAGAAAGTTGTGCCACAGTTTTGGAAGGAACACAAAATTTGTGTTTTCGTGATCTGGCATCAGAACAAAAATGGGTAGTGTCAACAACCAAACATTGTTGGGCATAGGATTTTTGTGTTTTGTTATCTATCTCCATCGACGAAGACATCAACCAAACCCAACGTTAATCACAAGAGGGGCTTCCGATGTATAAGGAAATGTTACTCGTGGGATGTATGTATTAGATTATAACCGTTGAGAAATTTGTCGACATTAAGTTAGGAGCGTAATTGAACTATTTTTTATAATTTCTTATTAAATCTTTTTAATAAAATAACTTAAAACATAAATTAGAAAAAGGAAAATTCAATAATTGATATGGATTGAGAGCAATGTTAAAAGTGGTTTTTGAAGGCTATAAATGCAACAACACTATAAAACAAATGAGAAAATCAATAATATATCTAAATAAAAATATTTGACAGTGTCATAGATAGGTAAAACAAATATAAAGTTGTACAAAAATACCAACAAATGATCACATAAATGAGATACAAATGCACTAACATGGATTTGACTCTTGGGAGATACAAAGAAAGCTTGCAATCATGAACCAGTAAACAGATAACTCCTACAGACAAGAACATATTTTAACATGGATTTGACATATGGGAGATACAAATGTAGCAAGCTTATTATCCTTCTCAAAATTGGCCATATCTTTTTCTAGCAAGTGCACATTTATCTCTATACCTCCTTTTTCTTTTATGTCTTTTGATAGGGGTAATAAACTGATCCTATCCACTCAGGCTTTCCCCATCTGAAGTCAACTTTGTATAAAGGAAGTTGGCAAAAAATAGTAAAGCTAAGAGAAACAACTTTCTTGTACCTCTACCTCTCAGCCATGTCTTTCATTGAATGTAGTTGCTCACCTCCCTTTTGGAATTTCTTCACATACTTTGTGTTTATGCTCACTAGTGTTCTTCTCATCTAGTTAATGACACCATAACAATATTTGTCTTGTATCAATTTAAGTTTTAGCTACCACTGGCTTAAAAGTTATATTTCCTTGAATACATTTATCAGGATCAATTAATAGCACTATAAATCAAACTTGAATCCGTGATGTTTGAAGTTCTTGACAAAAATTTATTCCCTCTCCTCCTGTCTCCTTAAATGTTGGTTTTCCCGATGGTTAGAAACTTTCTGTAATATTTTAGTTAAATTGATCTAAAAAATTTTATGCAATAGTTTAAAGGGAGAGGGAAAGGGCTTAAGCTTAGGCCCATTTGATTCTTATGGCTTGTAGACCCATTAACCATCATACTAGGTTCCTTAATTAGAATCAATCCATTATATATTACGTGGGCCACCTTTGATTAATCTAACAATCTCCCACTTGGCCCATGTGATGACTTGGTGATTCAACAATAAAACTTTAAGTGCATATAATACATGGAATAAGTCATCCTTAATTGAATTAAGATGATAGGATCATGGCGGTCACAATCTATAGAATATGATTCCTTCCATGTATGACATAATCAAATCAACTCAACCATTAAAACTTTAAGTGGGTAATTCTGTAATTTTCATCTCGCAGAAACAATTATTGTATACAACATAATATGGATAATAAGTGAGCAAAAATATGACTGTAATTGAATTCACAAGTGTCAACAATTCGAGCAAGACAATTATATGTATATATACATGTTAGTATGTTATGCTAACAAAGACTTATCTATAATGCCCTTCCATTCAACATGGCCAATAAATGTTTTGGGCGGTAAGCCTTTAGTTAATAGATTCGCTATCATTAGATTGGTACTAATATGATCAATTGACATGTTAAGTTTTTGCACTTCTTCTTTCATAGAAAAGTACTTCAAATCCATGTGTTTTGCACCCTTTAAATACTTGTCATTCTTACATAAGAAAATGGCTGTGGAGTTGTCATAATAAATTCTTAACGGTTTGGCTATACTATCGACAATGCCAAGACTTAAGATAAAGTTCCACAACTACAATCCATGAACTGTAGCCTCAAAGCATGCCACAAATTCAGGCTCCATAGTGGAAGTAGCAATGACGGACTGCTTTCCACTTTTCCATGAAACTGCTCCTCCAGTTAGTAGGAACATATAACCGAATGTAGATTTCTGCGAGTCTACACAACTAGCATAGTCTAAATCTGAATAACCTATCACTTCCAAATGGTTTGAATTTCTATATGTGAGCATATAATCCTTTGTGCCTTGTAAATATCTCAGTACTTTCTTTGCAGCTTTCCAGTGGTCCATGCCAGGATTATTTTGATATCGACCCAGCATTCAAATAATAAAATTGATATCCATCTGAGTGTATGTCTAAGCATACATTAAGCTCCTAACTACTGATGTATAAAGAATATACTCCATTTCCTTACATTCTAAATCGTTCTTTGGACATTGTATTTGACTAAACTTGTCCCCTTTGTGAATTGGAACTATCCCTACAGAACATTTTTTCATTCTAAATCTCTCTAATATTTTCACGATATATCCTTTCTGAGACAATCTTAAAAATCCTTGTGATCTGTCACATAATAGTTCTATTCCTATCACATAGGATGCCTCAACTATATCCTTCATTTCGAAATTGTTAGAGAGGAAAGTCTTTACATCATGTAACATAACAATATCATTCGCAGCAAGAAGGATATCGTCAACATATAGGACTAATATAATGAACTTGCTCCTCCTGACCTTCATATAGATACATCGATCAACGGTGTTCTCTAAAAAGTTGTAAGATGTAATGGTATCATTAAAATTAAGATACCATTGTCGGGAAGCCTGTTTCAGTCCATAGATTGACTTCTTTAATTTACATACTAACTTGTCATTTCTTATGGTTTAAAAACCTTTTGGTTGATCCATGTACACTTCTTCTTCCAATTCACCATTTAGAAAGGCAGTCTTTACATCCATTCGGTGAAGCTCTAAATCACAATGAGCCACTAAAGCTATAACAATTCTTAAGGGTCCTTCTTTGAAACTAGAGAGAAGGTCTCTTTACAGTCAATGCCATCCTTTTGAGTGTAACCTTTGGCAACACGTATGGCTTTATACCTTTTAATATTACCTTGTGAGTCACGTTTGGTCTCAAAGACCCGTTTATAACCCACTTGCTTTGCACCTTTTGGCAACTTAACGAATTCCCAGACGTCGTTGTCATCCATTGATTTCAATTCTTCTTTCATAGCATTGAACCATTTTTCAAAATTTTTACATTCTATGGCTTGTTTGAACGAGACTAAATCCTTATCAAACCTCAAGTTACATTCATGTTCCAGTAAATAAATTTTATAGTGACTCAAAATAGCTGGTCTTCTTTGCCTTACAGACCTTCGTAATGCTATTTCTTGTGGCATCACTTGATCATTTGTAACTTGTGCATCATTAGCTTGTTCTTCATTAATATGTTCAATTTGTGGAATTGGAATATTAATTTGTTGTTCCGATATGTTGTGTATTCGTGATGCAATAAGAGGAATAACAACCGGTGAGATCACATTTAATATAGTAGTTTCTACTCTACTCGGAGTAGTTTCTACTCGACTTTCATGAATATCCATTTTTTGTGGTTCTCCACTCCTACTAATTTGACCATTCGTAATGAACCGAGCATTACTAGACTCAACAATCCTCGTACTATAGTTAGGATAGTAAAATTTGTACCCCTTTGATTTTTCAAGATAGCCGATGAAAAAATTACTAACAGTTCTCGCATCAAGCTTTGTTTGATGTGGATTATACAACTTTACTTCTGCTGGATAACCCTAAATGTGAAAGTGTAGTAAACTAAGTTTCGTTCCTGTCCACAGTTCATAAGGAGTCTTAGGATTTGCTTTACTAGGAATCCTATTAAGCAGATATGCAATAGTCTTTAATACATACGTTCACAATGATAAAGGTACAGTACTATAACTTAACATACTCCTAACCATATCCATAAGAGTATGATTATGTCTTTTGGCTACACCATTTTATTACGGTGTACCAGGCATTGTGTATTGTGCACATACGCCGCGACTTGCAAGAAACTTTGCAAATGGACCTGGACATTATCCACTTTCATCAAACTTACCACAATATTCACCACCTTTATCAGACCTTACTATCTTTACTTTTCTATCTAGCTACCTTTTTACCTCATTAATGAACACCTCTAAGATGTCCACAGATTAAGACTTTTCAAGTAGTAAATAGATATATCCATATCGTGAGAAGCTATCAATAAAGGTAATTAAATATTTTTCACCGCCCCAAAAAGAAACGTCGAAAGGACCATAAATGTTAGTGTGCATTAACTCAAGTAGGTCGCTACTTCTTGTTACGGGATGCTTCGATATATGTCTGGTTTGCTTGCCTTTAATGCAATGCACACATATATCCAAGTTAGCAAAATCCAATTAAGGTAAGATTTCATCTTTCACTAACCTCTGTATCCTTTCCTTGGGTATATGACCTAATCTTTTATGCCACAAAAAAGCAGAACATTCATTTTGATCAACATGAAACAGAGATTCAGTAAAACCAACATCAAGATTGAAACGATATAAATAATTAATTAAAATACCAGAACCATAATAGTACTTGTGTTTATATTAAAAAAAAACACACCGTTTCCAATCCTAAAGTTAAAACTATCATCATCTAACTTTGCAACAGAAACTAAATTCCTAGCACAGTAAGGAACATAAAGACATTTTTCTAGATCTAGGTGACACCCAGTGTCCAGGATCAATCTGTACGTCCCAATGCCCTCTATTCGTGCCTTCATTATATTCCCCATATATAAGAACTTTTCAGTTCTGTTTATGGGTTGGGTTGAAAGAAATTCCTATTTAAAATGTGACACGTAAGTAGTTGCACCAGAATCTAACCACCAGGTATTATTAGGCACTTCAATAAGGTTTGATTCAAAACATATTGAGACATAGTATATACCTTTCTTTTCAAACCAAGCCTTTCTTTTAGGGCAATCCTTCTTGAAGTGACTAGAATTTTTGCAGAAGTGGCACCTCTTATCTTTATGAATTCAACCCTCATTAACTTTGCTGAGAGCTTTGTCCTTATCTTTGCCTTTCTTTCCTAGTTTATTCTTATTGCTTCTAGCTCCTTGATGAAATGTGAGATGAATGGAGTGTTCCTTCATTTTCTTCAATCTCCCTTCCTCCTTAACCAACATGGCCTTAATCTCTTGGAGGTTCCATTTTTCTTTAATGGTTTTATAATTCACCTAGAACTGGCCAAACTCTAGATGAAGTGATTTGATAATGAATTGTACCAAAAAGGACTCACTCATATCTATACCCATGGATTTTAGCTTTGTAGCTAGGTTTGACATATGAGTTATATGATCGTGAATTAGCTGTGACCAACTTCTTATTCGTTAGCTCACTCATTAAAGTCCCTACTATAGACTTGTCAGCTATATTAGATTGGGAGTATTCCTTAAGCTTTAATATGAACTCCTTTGTATTATCTGTCTTAGGCATTGATGGCTTCACATTTTCTACGATTGTCATTTGCATCAAGTTCAAAATTAGCCTATTATCTTGTTCCCAAGCCTCATAAAAAGACTTGTCAACTTCTATACTGGTCTCAGTTATGGCTTCCAGTCTTACATCTGAAGCTATAGCTAGGTCCAAGTCCATGACACCCAATTGGAACTGGAGTAGTTCAGACCAATCTACATAGTTCATACCATTGAACTTGATCAACCTATTTCCTAAGGCGAAAAAATTAGTAAATGCTACAAACATAACATATAACTCACGCATTAATGTTTTGAGTAAAACTAAATGGATTCAAACTAACTAAGAACTTTGATATGCATTTAAATTCTCCTTTGGAAAATATTTAAATACATAACTGTATAATGATGCAAATAAAATACATTGTAATGGACAATCAATTATAATCTAGTCAACATGCATGTTATCTTGGGATATACAACCATATTAACTATATATGTTGATAAATCCCTTTAATGTCATTAATCATAAGCAATGGTCCACCTTTAGATTGTTCAATAAAACTTTTATATCATTTAATAGCATCATATTAACATGAACAATTGAAAAAATAAAAATAAAAATAAAAATAAAAATTTTACAATCAAATTTTTACATATTTCCAAACTAGGCCACTTTGGTGTCTAACAAGTTTTCTATGTAATAAACATTTAATTGGATAATTATCATACATGAAAAAAATTAATTTAATTAGTTTAGTCACTTTGGTGACTAACAAACTATTCTAAACTACCATAATGTCATATATCACATTCCACATATAATAGGAAAATTTAATTCCTACATTGCATAATATAAAATATTCAAAGTATCAAATAAAACATATAATATGGCATTGATTTTCAAAATTATATTATGCATAAAAAAATAAATCAATTATGAATTAAACAATCAATTATGACCCATCACAAAATTGTTTTACTTAGGGTCAAAGTCTATAATTTAATTAATTAATAATCAAGGTTTCATAATATAACCCAAATTAAAATCCATAAAGTTAGGCAAAAAACCCAATATGATCCTCTGATGGCCCAAACACAAATCTCGGGTCAAGAAAAGACTGGAAAACTTATTCTCTGGCCCAAAGGAGCAACGCTGCTTTTGTTTTACTTTCGTTTCTCTTTTCTACAGTTTCTTACTCTCACTCTAAACCTATAACAGAAACACGTCTTTTACAGGCATTGAAACACAAAACTAAAATTTTTCAGGCCAAAATCATCAATACATTTACGGGAAGTTAAGAACAAAATCAGATGTTTGAGTTTCGTTTCTTTTCAATAACCGTAAACACAAGTAGTAACAAATTTTATCGTTTCCACTCTCTAAAAATCTCTAAAACCATTGTTATTCAACCATGAAATGTTAATGATTTGGTCAAACTCGAGTTTTCATTTGTCCGTGTCAAGTTGAAACATCTAACAACACAAAATAAAATATAAGAAAAATGATGAAACCATAGTTAACACCAAAAAACAATTTTGGAACAGGTAAATAATTAAAGGCCATAACCTTGCTCTGATTCCAATTGAATACAATTATCAAGATCGATTAATAACACTGTAAATTAAACTTGAATCCATGATGTTTGAAGTTCTTGGCAAAAACTTATCCCCTCTCTTCCTGTTTCCTTAAATGTTGTTTTTCCTGATGGTTAAACTTTTTGTAATATTTCAGTTAACTTAATCTGAAATTATTTCTGCAATAGTTTAAAGGGAGAGGGAAAGGGCGTAGGCTTAGGCCCATTTGATTCTTATGGCTTATAGACCCATTAACCATCATATTGGGTTCCTTAATTAGAATCAATCCATTATATATTATATGAGCCACCTTTGATTAATCTAACATTCCTATATGCTGCTCAAAGAGACGTGGATCCATCGTTCTTTGGAAGTCCAAAGTGTGTTTAACCATATAAATTGTATTAAAATTATTTTCCTTAAGTTGAGTTGCGACCATCCATCTGCTACAGATGTATGTTGTTAACACCTCAACTCACATGGGATGTTTCATCATATTCTCGGTGGTGCTGCAATAATTTTTAATGTACTTGTTGTAATACGTAGCACATGCTTTATTACGTATCCAGGATCATTCATAAAAAGATTAAAAATGAAGGAATGCGGAATACTTGATTTCGGTTCCATCTTTTGTTCTGAAGCAGTTTCTGGGCACCAAACGAGCTCCAATCTCCCAGGAACTTTACGGAAAGTATTCACCAGCATATGGTTTAGGCCTTTCTACAGTTTTCTCAATACGCAAGCTCTTTTAACGGGTTAGAGATTCTGCATGCTTACGATTTATAGGAGCAACTGCAGGAGACCTTAACTTATATATATAGCTTCCATATCGGGGTTTACCATCATAAGACCGATATGGACCAGGTCTACACTAAAAGGGATCCATTTTTCACCCGGACTTCGACCAATTGATTTGGATCATTTATTGGGCCATTTTATTATCTTTATCTGGATCGAATTACATAACTTAACCGATCATTTATTTAAAAGCCAAAATTGCAATTAATAGTTGTCCATTTTATAGGAAAATGACAAAATTGCCCTTAGGGGCAAAACTGTCTAACACTTATCCCAAAGTTTCTTAATGCTAGATGCATAAAAAACAAACCTTTTTGAAACAATCTTATTATTGTGGTTGACAACCTCGAAACGAGAATCAAAACTAGAAATGTTGATGGGAGGAAAGTACTTGGCTGCTTCAAAGAACGTACTTGGCTGCTTCAAATTTAGGAACAAGTACATTATTCTTTCTCCGTGAGCAATTGCTGCCCAGCTGTTATAACATGTAACACCTAAGACGACATCAGCAATCTTATGTGATAATTCGACACCAATTACAATTCCACCACACTCAAACTAGGTATAACATTAGATATAACTCCTTAAATTTTTTTGAAAATAATAACCAATTAAAAAATAAAAAGCTACTAAAATCTATATGTTAGAAATATATGGACTAATATAATCGTAACATAATTCCATATGCATAATCATTAATTGAATTGCCTAATGTATGTTTAATAACCATAATGAGATGGTTAATAATTTACTAATTACATTTGAGGCACATGGTAGTACCCTAATAATTATATGTTGGCCCATTAAACTATAGTTCATAATATCCCTAAAATGATATAATTAACCTATTCAACCCTTTAGGGTAAAACATGTTATAAGACATAATATAAGGTGAGATTGTGTAATAACATATATGGTGTGTGGGTGTCAAAAAAGAAGATAGGGTCTTCTATTGTTAGCTCTCTATTGCACAAAGTGTTCTTGGTTGTTCTTGCTTTTTGTTAGGCAGTGAAAGATCGAGAGGAACCTCCAAGACTCTATCCCAAGCATCAGAGGTATGTCATTCTCATTGTGATGTTATGCCCTAAATAAAATGTTGATCTTGGTTGTATGATTTTGATGAATGCATTTATTGCATTTAGCACTATAAACATGAACTGGAATAAACTTGTCACTTAATTTTAAATCATTACTTCGGCAAGTAATTTATTTACAACCATATAATTTTCAGTCTATTATATTTTTTGGTAATTTTATCTATTGTGCACCAGAAAATTAAGGATAACCATTTCAACTGTTAGAAGAAAATTTTTTATGACATAAGCTTAATTAAATATCTATATCAAACATGGTGGCCCTAAACTATGTTTAATATGAAAATTGTTTCTTGGTCCGTTTTTGTTGGATATTGTCATTAACAAATTCATGTGTCTTGGCGGGCCAACTCTTCATAATAAGCTGTCCAAAAACAATTCTCAGCAGCAACTCGCTCTTTGTAAATAATCACAAAGCTAAAGCATATACAAGGAGAACATGTTGGAGATAACAATCATGCTTCGATGATCGAGGCACTTATGCGGTGTAACTTTCTAACAATTGTCTCATTTGATCATGTAAGAGGAATAAGCTTACGATGCTTGTTTTAACAGTCCATCATTAATTGCAAAAATTAATACGGCCATCCAAATAGTTAGGCCTACAATGCTTGTCCTGTTACCAAGCCATTGAAAGCATAACCAACAAGTGAATAATTTCTGTCGACTTGTTGCAGATATCAACTGAGACACAAAAGATATTATGAAGAATTGATTTGAAACGTGACCAATAAGTCAACGCGGAGTGCTGTAAATTTTTTTAAATAACGAATACTGGATTAACCTAGAAAACTAAATCAACATTAAATTGAGTTCAAGTTGAAATTATACAAATAAGTATACCAAAAGAAGAAAATTAAATAATTATAACAACATCCTAAAATTTCATTAAAAATTTCATCTACTTTTTATGTCAAGAGAGATAGTGAGTTGAAAATTTTTGACAATTAATACAGATCTAATCTAATTAATGAGTCTATCAAAGCACTCTATGAAGAGAGAAATTGTTAATTGAGAACTTACTTTTGATTTTATATTTGTTTTTCTATAAGCTTTTAAAAACTTGTTACACACTTCGCGTATAGAAGGTTGGAGAACCTCGAAAAATATGTACTTGTGAGCTTGGAGAGGCTTGTCAAATTTAATACTTGGATTCTTATAGTAAAATACTCAAGTTAATACTTGGGGACTAGATGTAGGCTTGAGTTATAAGCCGAACCATTATAAATCGACTGTGTCTTTCTTCTTTCTTTCTTTAACTTTTAAATTTCTACATTATGATGTGAGTTTGTTCTTTTTAGCAAGAGACTCCTTTACTTTTATAAGAGTTATGCTTTCAACTTAGAAGAGGTTGCTTTCAATTTTAACAAGTGCCTTTCGTTTTTTAATTGTTTTAACATGATTTATCATTCATTAGGCTCCTTTTGTTTAAGCAGGGTCATATCCCACAAAAGACTCCTATCGCCTAAAAGGCTTTTTAATCTGACAGGCCTTACTATTTTTATTCATTAACTAGGATCTGTTTATTATACGAATTGAAAGAACTTGCGAAAACTTTTTTTTACACACAATTCACCCCTTTTGCGTGTGATTGCTTTACCATTTGATATCAGAGCGAAGTTTCACATTTGTTGTGTTTTACAGCACGTAATAGACAATAACAAACAACTTAAGAAGCCTTGAAGGACAATCTGTTTCAAAGCCTCCTTATGTCAATGGAAACAACTATTCTTATTGGAAAGAGAGAATGACAATCTATCTCTAATATGTAGATATTGAAGTCTGGCAAGCCATCAGAGTTGGAGCTGTATTTCTCGATTCATATCACATAGAAGTATAGATTGATGTTGATAGAAGAAATGCATAACTAAATGCTAAAGAAAAACCCAATCTGATATGTGCATTATCTCTAAAAGAATATGAAAAAAAATTCATTTTGTTTAATAGTAAAGAAAATATGGGACAAACTACAAGTCACGTTTGAAGGAACAAATGAGGTAAAAAAACATAGAACAAGTCTTTTAGTGCATCAATACAAAACTATTGGCATGAAACATGGAGAGACCATAGATGAATTCTTCAGACGCTTAAACAACATCATCATGGCCTTAAAGAACTTGGCAAAGATATATCCCAATGATGAGCTCATAACGAATATTCTAAGGTCACTACTAAAAGAATGGAGACCTAAGGTGACAACTCTAGAAACGAAAAAGGATCTAGACACTATTTCACTTGATTGGTTACGAGAAAATATGATGATCCATGAAATCGAGCTTACGCAAGATGAAGGATCCTCCTACATCAAAGGAATGACACTAAAAGCAATTAACGAATCAAACGGTGATGAAAGTGACATTGAGTTAAAAATAAATGGAGATGATGAGTTCAACTTTATGGTCAGAAAATATGCCCACTTTTATAAAAAAAATTGTAATAGCCCAGACCACCTGCCCACAGATATTGTCTGCTTTGGGTTGCCTATCAGGCCAAGGTCCTCACAGTTTTGCTTTTTCCAAAC
The DNA here is from genome assembly GCA_027478495.1 of Erythroxylum alaternifolium. Taxonomy (NCBI): domain Eukaryota; kingdom Viridiplantae; phylum Streptophyta; class Magnoliopsida; order Malpighiales; family Erythroxylaceae; genus Erythroxylum; species Erythroxylum alaternifolium. The sequence goes on along the minus strand of JANIIA010000004.1, from coordinate 59,876,327 downwards.
CTAGGAAAACATGTCTATGGGAAAGAGGTATCTGTACCTTTATAAGGCGTACTTCGTTCTCCTCTCCAATCGATGTGGGATCTCACAATCAACCCCTTTTCAGGCCCAACGTCCTCACTGGCACAATAGGTCGAGAACTAGCTCTGATACCATTTGTAATAACCCAGATCACTCGCTCACAAATATTGTCGGCTTTAAGTTGGCCATCGGGCTAAGGCCCTCATGGTTTTACTCATCCAACACTCAGAAAAATGCATCTATGGGGAAGAGGTATCTATACCCTTATAAGGCATACTTTGTTCTCCTCTCTAACCGATGTGGGATCTCACAATGAATAAAGAGAAGGAAATAAGAATGTTGGGAACAACAGGTTCCTATCGAAAGGCAGCAGTAGCAATAGCAATACATAAAACAATCAAATCATATGCTATCACTGCAAGAAGTCTGGACACATAAGACCACAATGTTGTCTTCTTCAAAACGACAAGATAAAGAATAGAAAATCTAGAAAGCAAATGATGATTGCAGCTTAGTCAAATGAGGATTATGAAAACTTTGAAGAAGAAGAGCCAAAAGAAGTTAGCAATGTTTGCTTTATGGCTGAATTAGGAGATGATGAGGTCTATTATTCTGACTCTGATATTGAAGTTGATGAATTGAAAAATGCATATCATGAATTATATGATCACTAGAAAAGGTTGAAAATGAAGTATTTAAAAAAAGTTGAGAAGTCCAAAAGCAATGATGCATCTCTAAGGAGTAAGATTAAATTAATGGAATCTGCAAATGAGAATTTGGTGACTAAGAATATGTCTCTTGATGTTGACTATAAGCAAAAGGTTTCCAAAAATGAAGTTTTGTAAGAAAGAGTAGCTAAATTGGAAAAAACGATGCTAAAAAATGATTATGATAAGGTAAGACAATTAAAAGAGAAAGTGCCTTAGAACTTGAAAAGGAGAATAGTGTTAGAAAGATCTTTTCTCTAGAAAAAGATATGGAAAATTTTATTGATGGAAGGAAGAATCGTGATGCATTGCTTAGTTGTGGTAAATAAATTTTTTGGTAAGGCCAAAACATGATACAACAAAATTAAAAATATCAGGCGATACAAAACTTCTTTGTTAAATCCAGCAGCAACTATAGCCAAAACAGTAGGAACCTGCTAAGTAGCAAAAATAATAATAACTATTACTCATCTATTTTGTGCAATTATCGTGGTAAACATGGTCAAATTAGTCATTCTTGTAATTTTTATAAAAAGAAATTATCTCAGATGTATGTTTGGAGACCAAAAGGTCAAATTACTAACCCGAAAGGACCTAGAAAAATTTGTGTGCCTAAAATGAGATAATGCTTTCTGCAGATATGTTTCAAAACAGAGACAAGAGAGAATCAATGGATAGTTGATAATAGCTATTTGAGACATATGACAGATGAAATATCACACTTCAACTACGCTGAAAGAAAGGATGGAGTTAATGTTGTCTTTGTAGACAAAAATAAAGCAAAGTTCACTGGAATTGGTAAAATTGGTGATTCTAACTCTACCTCTATTAATAACATCCTCTTTATTAATGGTTTGAAACATAACTTGCTGAGTGTGAGTTAGCTATGTGACAAAGGTTATAAAGTCATTTTCTATGTATCTCATTGTAAAATTATCGATATTCATAATGATAATATTGTGTTTGTTGGTCCTAGAAATCAGAATATATATTGTGCTCAATTGGAAGACAAGTCCTTACAAAGTGTTAAGTGTTTTGTTTCTTTAGAAAAAGATTCATTTATCTGGCACAGAAGATTTGGACATTCCAGCATAAGCATTCTATTAAAATTTTCCTAAAACGAGTTAGTAAGAGGACTGTCGATCTTAAAGTTTGAAAGCAATCAGGTTTATGAGGCTTGTTTAAAAGGTAAATAAGTTAGAAGCAACTTTCCTCCTAAAAATATTGTGTCTACTAGCCAACCACTTGAACTTGTGCATATGGATTTATTTGGTCCCACTAGGACTCAAAGTTTTGGTGGTAAACTTTACGGTTTTGTTCTAATAGATGATTACTACAGATTTACATGAGTTTATTTCTTATCAAATAAGGATAATGCTTTTGAAGTGTTTGAGAAATTTTGCAAAAAAATTCAAATAGAAAAAGGATACTGCATCATTTTAATTCAGAGCGATCATGGAGGAGAATTTGATAATAGAAAATTTGAAGAATTCTGTGATAACAATGGAATAACTCACAACTTCTCTTATCTAAGGAAGCCTTAGCAAAATCGAGTTGTAGAGAGAAAGAATAGAACTTTGGTTGATGTGGCCAGGACCGTTTTGTGTGAAAGTGGACTACCTCACAGATATCGGACAAAATTAGTATCCACGACATGTTATGCACTTAAAAGATGTCTCATAAGACCTATTCTGAACAAGATACCTTATAAGCTGTGGAAAAGAAGAAAACCAAATGTTGCTTACTTTCGAGCATTTGGCTACAAGTGTGTCATTCTAAATAATGGAGAAGACAACCTTGGAAAGTTTGATGCGAGATTATACAAAGCTATCTTTTTGGGCACAAGTATCGCAAATAAAGGATTCAGAATATATAACAAAAGAACAAAAAAGATAGAAGAATTGATACATGTGGTATTTAATGAAGCACTACCTTCGTCAACAACAACTGACTTAGATGATGAAGAGCATCCATTGGTACCTAAAAATACATCGAAAAATCAAACTACACCTATAATACCTTCATAATTACAAAATCAAAAAGCCCCCTTTGCAGCTAGAATAGAGTAGGCTCCTTCTTCTCAACAAGAGTCTATGCAACAAAAAACATCGAGAGAATGGAGAGATCTTGATACACATCAATATATTCGGGGAGATCCCTCTGAAAGTCTAAGAACAAGATCATCGTTTAAAAACAACTTTGTTGATCTCATCTCATAAATAGAATCAAAGATCATTGAAGAGGCCCTTACTGACAAAAATTAGGTTTCAGCCATGAAAGATGAACTAAATTAATTTGATAAAAACAAAGTCTAGATTCTAGTACCTCATCCTCAAAATAAGTCCATCATTGGGACTTGGTGGATATTTCAAAACAAACTTCACGAAAATAGTAAGGTGGTAAAAAACAAAGATAGACTTGTAGCTTAAGGTTATAACCAACAAGAAGGTATTGATTTTGATGAAACTTATGCACCTGTTGCTAGATTGGAATCAATATAATCTTAGTTGCCTTTGCATGCTATAAAAACTTTAAGTTGTTCTAAATGGATGTTAAAAGTGCATTCTTAAATGGTTACATTAACGAAGAAGTATTTGTTAAGTATCCCCCAGGTTTTGAAGATGAAAACCATTCAGATTACATGATGAAGTTAATCAAAGCTCTGTATGATTTAAAATAGGCTCCTCAAGCATAGTATGAGAGGTTAAGTAACCTTTTACTTAAGAATAACTTTAAAAGAGGAAGGTCGATAAAACCTTATTTATTAAGAGAAAGAAAAATGATGTACTCATAGTGCAAATATATGTTGTTGACATAATATTTGGTGCTACTAATCCATCCTTCTATGAATAATTCTCAGAATTAATGTAAGGGGAGTTTGAAATGAGCATGATGGGAGAATTATCATTCTTTCTTAGATTACAAATCTGACAAGCAGAAAAAGGAGTCTTCATTAGCCAAGACAAATACACAAAGGAACTCATCAAGAAATATCAATTTGAGAATACCAAACCGATGGGTACTCTCGTGTACACTGAAACTAAACTTGGTAAAGACGAAGAAGGCAAAGTTACTGATAAGACAAAATATAGAGGAATGACTGGATCACTAGTATATCTTACAAGCTTAAGACCATATATTATGCTTAGTGTTTGTCTTTGCGCATGCTTTTAATCAAATTCAAAAGAAAGTCACCTTTAAGCAGTCAAAAGAATCTTTCGATATCTCCATGGAACTATAGATTTTGGAGTATGGTATCTAAAACCTGATTCATTTGACATAGTGGACTATTGTGATACATATTATACAAGTGATAAAGTCAATCGAAAAAGCACAAGTGGTCACTATCAATTTCTTGAAGGATGTCTATTATCTTAGTCCTGCAAGAAGCAAAATTGCACAGCCGTTTTGACGACTGAAGCTGAATATATAGCAGCTGCCAGCTGTTGTGCTCAAATCTTATGGATGAAGCATCAACTACAAGATTTGTCTCTAAACTTTTTTCATATTCCTATATTATGTGATAATACTAGTGCTATAAATCTTTTTAAAAATCCTGTGCATCATTCTAGGACTAGGCATATAGAAATTAAACATCATTTTCTTAGAGATCATGTTTTAAAAGGAGCCATTGATCTTTTACAGGCTAATACTGATAATCAATTAGATAAAATTTTAACCAAGCCACTCTCTGAAAATAGATTTTGCATGTTAAGAAAAGAGTTTGATATGTGCAAACTCTCTAATATTATTTCTGCATGAATATTCTCTGCTACTTGTTTTTGCATTTTGTTTAGCAGGCTCCTTCTATTCTGATTCCCTAGAAACTCTCTTTTAGTTTAGTAGGCTTCTTAAAGTTTAGAAGGCCTCTCTTAGTTTAAAAGTCTCCTCTTAGGATAGTAGGCTTCTTATAGATTAGAAGGTTCCTCTTCTTTTTAGAAGGCTTCTCTCAGGTTGAAATTCTAAATTATACGTGTCCTAGGGAGTCATTAATGGCGTTGTTTTAGCCTTTTCAAAAACACACACGCAGTTTGATAACTATACATATGTGTCTGTCAGAAGATACACAATTAATTATGCTTCCTTTTCTGGCCTATACGTCTACTCATCCCCTCACAAGATCAACGCTCAGGAATTACTTAATATACTTTAAGTAAACTTCTCTCATCTTTGTCATTCTCATCAGTGCTGCTTATTCTCTCTGCATTCTTATTGCCTCTTATTTTCTCTCTCAAACTTCACCAAGCTCTCTTACAATGACAAGAACAAAATCAAAAGGACAAAAGAAATCCCCAAATTCTTTTGAACCTTTCTCCTCTAAACCTCAGGAGAAGAAAGTGCCTGAAGTGTATTAGATTATAAATGAAAATGATTAAGATTAAGAATCTACTCAATTGATTAGATGAGCACAAACTAGAGGAAGTCTTGTAAAACAAGCTGGGAAAAGTTCTGAACAAAAAGAAACCATGGATGCTAAAAAGAAAGAGGAAGAAGAAGCGAGAAAAAGAAAAAGGGAAGACATAAAGAAAGGTAAAGCACCTGTAACTAAAGATTCTATTAAGGACCTTATCGATAGAAAAGAGTTGCCTCAAAAAGAGATATTTCCTAAAACAAAGGGTAAAGAAAATAAAAATATCTGCACACAAGCAAGGAAATACATCAATACTACCAAAAACGTTTGAATTAGTGAAAGCTGAAATTCGCTATAAAACACAATATAAGAAAAGAAAGATGGTTGCTGGGCAGATCTTGGCTCCTATGATGTTTGATGACATAGTTATACCCATTTCTCCTTACTTTATTACCGTTGATTGGGAAAATTTTCTGAAATTAGATGAGACAATATGTGATGAGCTAGTCAAGATATTCTACTCACACATAAAAGAAGAAGAAATTAATGGAAAGTTAGCTATTGTCTCATAGGTGCATGAATGTGAAAATTTAAAATTTGAAGAAATCTTAGTATGTATAATGGAAGTAGCTCCCATAGAGAGAACTAATTTTCTCTATCATAAGTGGGATGTTGATGATCTGGAGTTAGTTGAAGTGGTCAAATTCATTTGTCTTCATGCTAAGAGCACCCAAGACGGGAGACCCTGGGGTAGGAAATTAGACTTAATACCATGATGCCTTGCATTACTTTCCGCTACTTCAATTTTTTCCAGAAGTAGCTTAGTTGAAAAAAGGAACTTGCTGGACACTTATGTGGAGTATAATTTGTTAAAAGGGAACATAATGAATCTTTAAGCAATGATCTTGAGATTTATGGTGGATAAGGGAAATCATAAGAATACCACTAGTTGCCTACCTTATGGGATGTTGCTCACCAAGGTTTTCAACCATTAAGGAATTCCTTTTACAAATATGAATTGGTATCTACCGGTTAAGTTTCACCCTTCCATTCCCTATCTATTTGGATACAAATTGCAAAACAATGTATGGGTAGACAAAAGATTTGAAAGAGTAGTAGAAAACTTAGATCATGCTCCAAACCAATAAACTCCTATTCCTCCTTAGAATGAAAATAGTGCAAAACTCCATCAACAACTGCAAAACATTCAAGCCAATCTAGCACAGATGCGTGAACCAATAGATAGCATTCAAAATCAGCTTCTTGACATGCAAATTTTACTGAGAAAAATCTTTGAATCCCTTCATTAACTCTGTTGTTATTCTTTTCTGCCTGGTTTATTCGAACTTGTGATAGTTCCTTCCTCTTTATACTCTTTTATTATTATTTTTTGTTAATGACAAAGGGGAGAGGTTATGTTGATATATTTTTTGCATATTTCTGCATATATGATGATATATTTCTCAATGCATATTTCTCAATGCTGCTTCAATTATATATGTGATTGATTTTGCAATTCAATTTGTGAAAATTGGTGATATATAAACAATAGGTTCCTTTCTTAAGAGACAAACTCGTTATAACTATGTTTGAACATATAAAAGTCACATGTATCTTTTGAAATCATCTTTATCTCTTTGAACTTTGAAAAATATATTTATTATTGCTTGTCATCATAAAAAAGTGGAGATTGTTAGGTCAAGGTTTATATTTCACGATTTTAATGATAACTATACAATATTTCAAATTCACAGAAAAATATGTACTTGTAAGTTTGGAGAGACTCATCAAATTTAATACTCAAATTTTTATAGTGAAATAGTCAAGTTGGATACTTGGAGACTAGACGTAGGCTTGGTTGTTAGCCGAACCAGTATAAATCTACTATGTCATTATTTCTCTCTTCCTAACTTTTAAATTTCCACGTTATAATTTTGTGTTTTCAAGAGAATTTTTTAGTTTTTCATTAGGCTCCTTTTGTTTTATACAGCAAGAGTTTCTTTTCGCTTAGCATCAACAAACTCCTATTAATTAACATGCTTATTTCTATTTGAGCTCTAGCAGGTTCCTGTCAATTGACAGGCCCCTTTCTTTTTGAGCGCGAATAGGGTCCTTTCGATTAATAGACTTCTTTCATGTTTTAAATAACTAACATGATCTTTTATTTCTTTTTAAATGTTAACAGGTTTTTTTCGAAGTTTAATAGGATATTTCCATTTATCAACCCATTTTGTTTAAGAAGGATTTTAAACGTTTAAAATACCCTGTAAATATTTTACACACAATTCACTCCCCTCTTACGTAGGTTTGCTTTATCAGTTTCTAGGTACATTGAGAACTATATGTTTAACTGAATTATTATTTAAGAAAACTGCATTCTGGTAGATTATTTATGACGAGAAAATAGTGTTATAACTGTTACTAATTAAAAACCTATCTTTTCCATTAAGTTGATTTTTCTTCTATATTAAAAAGTTATTTTAATATTAGTTGGACGGGTTATCTTCCATTTCCATTATGTTGGTTTCAACCTGAAGTCTGCTTTGCTAGTGTTGAAAAGATGGAACCTGCACTTGGCATATTAAGTATCCCGCCAAATTCATTTCAACCAGAAGTCTCCTTTGCTAGTGATGAAAAGATGGTACCTGCACTTGAGATATTACGTATCCCGTCAAATTCATTCGTAGAGTTTTCTTTATCTCCGTTTAATATTATGTTAACTTTAGTTTAGTTAGTTTAATTTAATTTAAAATTAAATTCATAACTTAATTCAGCAATTATTTTATAAAAAAAATTTAATACTAGTATTTACAGTTCTCAGGGATAGGTACTAGACAAATCAATCAAGTGTTGTTGTAATTCATTCTAAATAGGGTAAGAAGTTGAATTAACTTCTAGTTTAAGTTAGAGAAGAAATTATCATAGTCTTACTATATTACAGTAGAAGATGTTTCAGAACTTTGGACCCATAGTTTTTTTTTCATATCATAAGATTTTTTTTTACATAAAGATAAAAATGAGTTTTTGCAATTTATTCTTCCCCATTCAAATTACACAAAGATAAAAAAGAGTTTTGCTTATTAGTGGGCTGTCATCTTCTTACGTGAGTAAAAGTGAAGGTCACCTTTACTTATGATTATGACATGTTCAATTTCACTAAAAAAATTACGCTTATTAAAAACCGATACAGAAGATTGTCTACTTTACAATGATTTGCAAGAGCCAAGAAAAGTTAAGAGGGAAAATAGGAGCTCTTGAATTTTAATGGTCATAATCTCAAGTTGATCGACCGAAACCGAAGTCTGTTCGAGCACGTGTCAACATATATCAACACATAAGAATTATAGATGAAACTCGAGAAGAGAAGATTTCAACCGTTGTGACAGAAAATATCATAATCAGTACTAACTGTTTCTAAATGCCCCGATATCAATTATTTGGCTAAAAACATCAATATCGTAAGCCAAATATAGTATGTAGATATCCTCTCATTCCTTGGTGAGTGAAGGTGAAGTAATGATTTTAACCGGCATTTTAAAGATGAAGTGAAATTTTAATTAAAAATATAGTAGCAACAAAATATAATAGACAAATATTAAAAGCTTTTAATTTGTACTGGGAATATGTAAAAAGCAAACATCTATATTGAAATAGACAACCTATTTTTAACGAAATGGCAATAAAATTGAAATAACTTATCAGAATGGAAGGTGCCGTGAAAACTACTATCCTAAATAAAAAATTTCCCTCTGCAGTGCAGTAGGACAATGAGATCCGATCCTAAGGTTAATGCCTCCTCAACTAGCTTCGATGCATTTAAAAGGGTGGAATAAGAACTATTTCCAAGAGCAAGGAAAAAACAAAAGGAAAAAGAAATAAGATGTTCGTGTGTATTTTTCACATGCATGTATGTATCAAACATGAATATGTATGTGTTTTAGTAAACAAGATGGGTAATAGAATAGGAAAAACGAGCTGAATGTTATTGGGTGAGAATAAATAGGAATTTGGAGAGATTTTAGGAGAAGTGGGCAAAAATTTAATGTTTAGTGACTGAAACCATAAAAAACGTATGGGAAAAAGAATTAAACCAAGTGAGCCCCAAAAGGTTTATTTCACACGCGCGATGATGCCATGCCACGCTGCAACCAAGTAGAGCTGGGTGGTATGCACGCGTATGCTGTAACATCCCGTTTCCATATAACGAGTTGAACCATAAAAACGGGTACACGTGAGGTCAATCCGAGAAATTAGGAAAACACATCTCATGCTCATGCATTTGTGAACAGTGATTTTTGCACATGAAAAAATAACTGTGCATGCATTCATGACATTTTTTCGGTATAATTGTGAATAAATGGGAATTTTTAAAAATAGACTTTGTGTGTGTACAAATTGTGTTGGAGAGGGTCATTAGGGTTTTGAGATTTTTTTAGAATTTTAGAGATTTTTCGGGAATTTTTCGGGGTTGTTTCCGGACCTGAAAAACTATCAAGTGACAGAATAAGTGTTTACCAGTAGTGAAAATGACTATCCAGTGGCACTGAAAACTTAGGCATATGGAATTAAGAATTTTTGAATTGAGCCATTGGAATTTTGGAGAAAAATTGGAATTGAATTGAGAAGAAAATTAAGTGAGCTAATGAGAGTGTGACATGTGGCATGTCACTTGCCTACATGTCCACCTAATATATGCATTAATAAAAGCCATGAATTCTACATGTCCACCTAATATATGCATTAATAAAAGCCATGAATTGTATGAGTCTTTCACGACTCTTCTTGTAGCTTCT
>JANIIA010000004.1:59791715-59801729 GCA_027478495.1 Erythroxylum alaternifolium | reverse complement strand
ATTATTGTAATGTAACGTTTTTATTATTAATTAAGATATTTTAATTTATATTCATTTATTAAAATTTTTATTTAATTGTTTATATCTAATTAAATATATATTATTAATAAAATTGTTCAACAATTATAATTTAAATATAATGGAAATATATATATTTAAAAAATTTTAATAAAATTTTTACCGACAGAAATATGCAAGATTTCCGTCGATAATTGTCTACATACAATACCGACAGCACATACTTTCTGTCGGTAATATTTTCTAATTTACCGACGAACAATTTAACCGTCGGTGAGTTTACCGACTATGTTAGAAACATTCCGATGCTAAATTTACATACGGGTAAGCCACCGTCGGTAAATTTAGCGACAAAATACATCGGAATTTTACTGATGTTACCGACGGTCGGTAACTTTTCCGTTGATGTTACCGACGGCTTACATTTTCGATCGGTAATTTTACTGACGGTATAAAAGCTTTCCGTCGGTGAATTTAGCTACGGCCGAATCTCCGACGTTTTTGACCGTCGGTTTATTCCGTCGGTAATTTGCTATACTGACGGAATATTTCTCTATTCCGTCGGTAATTTCCGTCTCTCATTCACTATTTTCTTGTAGTGAATACTTTAGAATTTAGTTTAAGTTTTGAAGGAGTTGAATTATTAAATTAAATAACTTATCAAATCAATAATTAGATTCAAGCAAATATTTGAAAGAATTATCCCTCATAATTATATTAAGTTAGATAACCAATATAATGAGATTATATTAATTGAGATGACATCTTAATTTCAAAATTAAAGTAATTATTTTTCTTAATATGATTAAGATTAATATAATTCCTAATTAATTTTAGAAAAATAGTTTATAATATTATAATTAATTAGTTTCAATTAGATTGAAATTAATTTATTAGACTTCTTAAAATTAAGAAAAATGTTTTCTTAAGTTATTATGAAAGTAATTTCTTAATTAAAATTATTTATTTCAATTTGATTGAGATAAACTAAATTAATAACTTTATTTTTTAGAGAATTATTATTCAATTTATTTAAAAAATGTTTCTGTGTTTATGAATAATAAATTTCTTGATTTTATAAAAGATATTTTTCTTGATTAAAATTTGAAAAATATTTTCATTTACTAATTAAGAACGATGACCTTTCTTAATATTTTTGAAAATAGTTTTCTAATTTATTTAAAAATATTTTATAGTTAATTAAGAAACCAATATATAAATAAATGATATAAAGGACTTTCATAATTAAATTTAAAAGTTTTTATTTAATTTTAAAATATTTTTCTTTTAAAATTAGAAATTTTTTCTAATTAAGAAAAATCTAGTAATTTCTAATATTTAAATTCTAAAGGCATAGTAACTTGTGAATTTTGTGTTTTAAGCATTTTTGGGATGGATATGTGACTTTAGGCCGATCTCTTGCTGCAATGTCCTTTACAAGTGTATCTCAAAGGTCATTCCAAATCAGTTTAAAGTTGTTCTACCAGAGGTGATTGAGAGAGCTCAGATGGCTTTTGTCCAGAGGAGGCAGATTGCAAATGCTATTTTTCTTACCCAGGAGTTGTTGCATGATTATCACCTTGATGGCTCATCACCACGATGTGCTCTCAAGGTTGACATTCGTAAGGCTTTCGATAATGTCAGCTGTGAGTTTATATTACTAGGCTTGAGGACTGTTGGAGTTCTTGACTGCATGATCAGATGGATTGAGGTATGTCTTAGATCTGCCCATCTTTTGGTAGCACTTAATGGCTCCCTTCACGTTTATTTTCCCCCCACACGAGGGGTGAGACAGGGAGATCCCCTCTCTCCTTATCTGTTTGTACTGACGATGGAGGGGTTAGATGGGATATTGATAGAGGTGACAACATCTCTGGGTTACTATTATCATTAGAGGTGTAGGCAGATTTCTCTGACTCATCTTTGTTTTGCGGATGATTTGATGATTTTCAGTCGGGCAGATTTATCTTCTCTTGAGCTCATCCGTCAGGCTCTGACAGATTTTGAGAGGGTCTCAGGGTTGGCCATGAACTCGGATAAGAGTTGATTCTTCTTCTGAGGCATCCCCGAGGCAGAGGTTTCCACTATACAAAGCGTAGTTAAGATTCAGATTGGTTCCCTCCCGATCCGTTATTTGGGCATCCCTCTTATCACTACATGGCTGAGACATGTAGATTGTCTTCCTTTGGTGGAGAGGATACTTTCTCGGATTCGACTGTGGACCTTAGCATCTCTTACCTATGCGGGTCGGTTGCAACTGATTAGATCTGTGCTTTTCTCCATACAGATCTACTGGTCAGGTATGTTTATTCTGCCTGCTACCATTACTCGTCGCATTGAGAGTATTTTGTCAGCTTTTCTCTGAAGGGGTACTTCACTGTCCCACACTGGGGCTAAGGTGGCATAGGAGTCAGTATGTCTTCTGAGGCAGGAGGGTGGTCTTAGAGTTAAGAGGGTTAGAGATTGGCATAGAGCTGCCACGCTTAAATATGTATGGAGATTATTCACAGATAGATCTTCTATATGGACCATGTGGGTACATGCAGTTTTGCTGAGAGGTAGATCTTTTTGGCATAGCCGGATCCCTTCAAGCTCTTCCTGGGTTTGGCAGAAGATTCTGCTGAGTCAAGAGTGGTGCAGAGGCCTTATAGTTGGTTGTATTGGTGATGAGAGAGATACTTCCATATGGCAGGATTATTGGTTGTTGAATTAGGGGCCTTTATGCGATCGATTTTCCTTATGAGATATTTCTTCTACTGGGCTCTCTTGGGATGCTAGGGTCTCAGAGATCATTCAGTCTAGGGAGTGGGCTTTTCCAGTAGGGAACAGTGAGATGCAGCAGGTTTGGGCTTCTATCCGTTTTAGACCAGTGGTTCATCATTCTGATAGTTGGGTTTGGAAAGGTCACTCATCAAGCATCTTCTTAGTTGACTCTGCATGGAACCTTCTCTGAGCTCGACAACCAGTGGATCCAATTCATCATTTATTTGGGTTACCAGAGCATATTCTACGACACTCATTCATTCTCTGATTAGCATCAGAGGGGCGTCTCCGGTCTATAGACAGATTCCATTTCTTTGGTGTCCTGGATTCTTCAACGTGTGTACTATGCGGCTCTTCCACAGAGGCACATGATCATTTATTTTTTCAGTGCAGTTTCTCTGCCCTAGTTTGGGGTTCACTCTCATCGAAGACTCACACTGCCTAGCCTTCGATTTCCTAGGGTCCTCTTCTTCAGTGGGCTTGCATCCATCTTCGCCAGTGGAAGGATTTTCGACACATGCTATCAAGGTTAGTACTTTCTGCCACTATTTACTTTCTTGGTATGAAAGGAATAACCACATCTTCAGTAGACGACATCGATCACCTTATGACATTATTAAGGATATCATAGAGCTCATCTGTTCTCGACTTCTCGGCCTTGAGGCTCGTCTTCTGATACCTGATATTCAGCAACATATCTGGCGACTTTCCACTTAGTTTAGTTTTATGTTTTGTTTTGAGAGCCACCTGTGGCTTTTTTTATTTTCTTTGTAATATTTTCTTTGTAATATAGTTTTTTGAGTGCCTTTCTTTGGGCCTCTTACTTTATTGTATTAAACCTTTCCCTCTTTTTATTAATCTATTTTGTTACTTTCTTTAAAAAAAAGGGATGGATATGATTGTTAATTAGGATATGACACTTATTCTTTCACATTATGACTTTTGTTGTATACATTTATAATTATAATTGAACTGATTAGCATCATTAGTAACTTTTCATGAGAATGATTGATTAAAAAACAATAAGATAGGATAAGAAAATGATAAAAAATAAAAATAAAAAATTATACTAAATTCATATTCCATTTGCCCTTTTTAAGAAAATTAGGTTAAGAAGTTGAGAGCTGTGATATAGTTGAATAACTAAGGGAATTCACGACAAACTGTTTTTCTTCGTGTCAAAAGGCTAGAATGATGCTCCAACCAAGTTAAATAAAAAATGTGATCTAGTTGAGTAACTAGGAGGTATTCATGATATGATATTTGCCTTAAAGTCAAAAAACTAGGTTATCGTTAAAGAAAATTTTTAAAAAATAATATTACAATAAATAAACCTATTGATCTTTTAAAAATTGAAAAAAATTTCATAAAGGGATACTTAATGATAGTTTGCCTTTTCAATTAATCGATAATAATAAAGGCATGCTTACAAGTGTCATAGGTGTATGAATAGGTTGTCAATATTTTGATTAATATGTATATTCAATTCAAAGTACTTAACATGAAAGGAATAAGTTAGTGTGTTTGCCACTTATTAAATGATTGATATTTGAGGTTAAGTTAGTTCTATAAGATTTAATGTCATTGTACCATTATTGTATTGTTGCATGATTGTGTGTTTATGTATACGTGTTTGATTTGTTTGTGTTTTTAGTTTTGCTTGAGGACAAGCCAAGGTTTAAGTGTGAGGATATTGATAGGTTTAAATTATAATATGTTTTTACAGGTGTTTAAGTGTGTTTTCAAGTGTTTCTTAGATGATTATCATGTGTATAGGATTAGAATTGTGTTATTGTTAGTGTTTGTGTGGTTTAAATAAAGAATTTGATCTTAAATTTATATTTCAATAGATGTTTGATGTATTTGTGAGTGTATGGAAATAGGAAATTGAAAAAAAGAATAATTGAAAGCACAGAAGTAGGTCATGACCAGACTTGCTTGTTAAGATCATGATAGAGAGTATAGACAACAATTACAGTAAATTTTAACTTTTCCAACATGTGAGTTTTTTCATCTTTTGATGTTTCGGGGTTATTTTTGGAACCAAATTAAGTGGAAAAATCCTAAAAAGAACCTTAGAAGCCTTAAGAAAATTTTAAGAATGTGAAACTCACGAAAAAAATGTACAACCATTGAATTAAACTAGATAAAAGCGGGAGATAAAGAAGACATCTTCTAAAAATTCTAGCATTCCAAATCAAAAAGCAAATAGTGTTTTAATTCTTTTCCTTTAGTTCTTTCAGTATCAATGATGTGTAATTTGCATTCTAAGATATTAAACGTGTTCTTGAAGTTCTAAATTTCATATCAGGGTTTATTCTGTGACTTTGATTATTGTTGATTTCAACATATATTATGGAGTTTGTGATAATTATGCATGCTTATACTTGCTAACAAATCGAGAGAATGAGTCAAAAGTAATATAAGATAGATTGTACAGTGAAAATTGGTAGCCTATTTGACCCTCAATTATTAAATTAACAATCAATCGAAGAAAGATCTAGTTTGAGAAATTAATTATCTAATAGATAACTTCAGATTTAATTGAAAACATTAAGATAGATTTATGAATTGGAAGATTGTAGACCTAGAATTTTATAATTCAATTAGGGTTAATTAGTTAGATTTTGAGATAGAGTAATTAATACCTTAAGAAATCTAGGATCAAACACATAATTGATTCAACAATAGTTAAGGAAACAAAATAAGAAAAAAATAAGTCCTAAGTATTTAATCTTGATCAAAATCGTAACTTTAATTGACAACTTATTTTTATTTGCTTTATTTGCTTTGTTTTATTATTTGTTTCAATTTATGTTAATTATTTTTATTCAAATCATATTCTGATATCCTTAGACAAAGTTAGATTCAAATTGTTAACTTTGTATAATCCTTGTGGGAACGATAACCTTATATACTACATGATACATTTCGTATAATTACAATGTATTGAGGGTTTTATTAGATATAACACTTGCTCAACAACAGCAGACATTTAGGAAATTAATTTTTGGTAATGGATCCTTAGTTTGTGATTAGTGGGTTATTACTGAATTGTAGTAAGACATTGTTCTTTGATAATTTTTTACATTCTCTAATGTATAAAAAACCGGTTCATGTATAAATATAATGAAGTTTTCCTAGCTTAATTTCTTACCTATCACTTTTTTATTAAAAGTTCTCTTATAGTTTTTATTCTTATAATTAGTATATTCTTTTACATCTGGTATCAAAGTCAGGTTGCACTTCCAAATAACTAACAATCATGTGGAAATAAACTTTTCATACCTTTCAATTCTAATTTTTCAGGGTATTGACTTGATGTATGGAGTACTAATGAAGACATTATTTCTATCCCAAGAACTATGAGATTTGGAGAATGGATACAATGAAGATGGGATAACAATTGACAATGTTAGGGAATTTCGAAAGAAAGATGTCAAAGTCTTATTTTTATTTAACAAGCAGTGGATGATGCAATTTCTGCCACATTATTGTTGTCACAAATTCAAAAAAAGCTTGTGATGTATTGTAGAAAGTCTACCAGGGGAGTGTAAAAGTGTTAACTGTTAAACTTTAAAATCTTCATAAAAAATTCGAAATTTTATTTATGAAAGATGGAGATGCTTTTCTGAATATATCTCTACCATGATTGATTTTGTTAATCAAACCAGAAAATATGGAGAGATTTTGAGTGAGCAAAAGGTGATTAAAAAATTCTTAAAAGTTTACCTAAGAACTATGATCATATTGTGGCTGCAATTAACGAGTCAAAAGATCTATAACTATTAACAGTTGATGAATTATAGGGGTTTCTTTATTCTTAAAAAGATAGAATGAAAAGATGTGATAATGATTATGTTGAGAATGCTTTTTACAGTGAGATGCATATTTCACAAAATAGAAAAGATGCTAATAAATCAACCAATAAAAGTAACTTCAACAAATCACGTGTTGAACATTCCTTATGAGGAGAAAGAGAGGCAAAAGTGGTGCTCAATCTAATGAGAATAACCAATATTTTAGAAGTACTATCAAAAGTGAAAATGGAAGACCAAAGCAATGCTACTATTAGAAGAGATATAGGCACATAGAAAGGTTTTGAAGGCTTAAAGAAAAATAAGTCAACCTAATACAAGAGAAAGAGGAAGACAAAAGTGAGAGTCTCTTCCTTGCTTATTTTTCATCTAAAGAAAGTCATCCAGAATTTTGGTCCGACGATAGTGGCTATAGTAATCTTATGAAAAGTGATTTGTAACTTTTCACAAATTTGGATGAATTTGTGACTAGTCGAATTATAATAGGTGATGGAACAACACCTATGGCACAAGGAAAAGGTACTGTGATACTAAACTTTCTTGGCTTAAATTGTATTTAGAATGTACTATATGTTCTAGATTTGGATTCAAATTTGTTAAGTATGGAGCAATTTATGATGGATGGCTATTTTCTTGTTTTTGAAGATTCTACTTGTTATGTATTTAAAGATAAATCAAAGAGAGTCTTGCTTAGTATTGTACCAATGCAAAAAAATAAGATTTTTCCTTACATTGTCAATTTTGATGAAAAACATGCATTAAAGGCAACATTGACTAATGAGAAATTGCTTTGGCATAATAGATATAGACATTTGGTTTTAGAAATTTAATTCTTATGATAGGAAAGAAATATATCAGTGGGTTGCTAATGATTAAAGATGTAAATGAGATATGCGAAAGATGTGTAGTTGGCAAGCAAGAAGATCTTCAAAACTAGCAAAGCTGATTCATGTAGACATTTATAGGCTTATAAGGACACTTTCCCTCAACGACAATAGGATTTCTTAGTATTTATTGATGATTTTAGTCAAATGAAATTGGTCTATTTTTTCAAGAAAAAATCATAAGCTTTTTCTACCATTAAGAAGTTCAAAACATACATTGAGAAATAAAGTGAGTAGCTAATGAAAACCTTCAGAACAGATTGTGGAGGAGAGTTTTTCTTGTAACAATTTAATAATTTTTATGAAGAATGTGAGATTCAAAGACAACTAATAGTCAACTATACACCACAGTAAAACAAAGTCGCAGAAAGAAAGAATTGTAGCCTTATAGAGATTGGAAAAAGTATGTTGAAAGTAAAAAAAATCATTTAAACAATTTATGGGAAAAATAAATTCATACAACAACCTAAATTCTTAATAGATCTCCTACAATAACTTTTAATCGAAAAAACACCATTTGAACTATGGTATGGTTAAAGGTCTAAATTAACTCATTTAAGACTTTTTTTTACTTATATTGCATTTATGCACGCTCCATCTCAAAAAAGAGAAAAAATTATATGATAATAACATCAAATGTATTTTCATTAGTTATAGTAACGAAACTAAAGGATATTGTTTTTATAATCCTGTCACTAAAAAAATTGCTAAAAAGTAGTGATGTTTTTATAAGGAAAATAGTTGGGATTGGAAGAATATGCAATTAATTTTAGGAACATTACTTGAAGATAGTAAATCCTTTGATGCTCCCACAAGAGAAAAAGATCAAAATGATGGTTCCAATCTTTCTACAATAAGCAATCCTCAATCATCTACATCAATATAATCTAATATAATGTCTCAAACTTATCCTCTCTAGGCTCTTCCACAACATATTCACCATCAAGAAAATGGAGATCCTTGGAAGAAATTTAAGAAAGCATAGAACAATATCAACTTACTCAAATTAAAGAACCAATCTTCTTTGAAGGAACAATAAAGTTTAAGGAATGACATCTAGCAATGGATGAGGAAATGAGAGCCTTAAAAAGAAACAAAACATAGGAGCTACTTGATCTTCCAAATGGGAAGGAAGTTGTTGGGCTGAATTGGATCTATATGATTAAGTCCCATACTGATGGAACTATCCAAAAATACAAAGCAAGACTAGTTGCACTTAGTTTCAAACTTATTCTCAATCTTAGATAATAATATGTTTAAATAGAAAACGTTCATATTGGCAAAAAATCATCGTGTTTCTTATTTAATAAATTCAAAAAGGTGTAAAATATTATTTATGTTAATTCACTCTAATACTCGGGGACTATCTCCCATTTAAATTTCTTAGGGCATTAGATGGTATGTAATTTTTGTGATTATTGTACTCATGTGATCCAGTTGTATTTGATGAATAATACAAATAAGATGTTGGAATTTTTTGTTCTTACCATACTATGATCAAGATTCAGTTCTCTACTAACTTTTCAAATATATTGTTTACAGAAGAGTATGACAACAAGGAACTATAGGAATATTTTTGCACATCGGGACTATATCATAAGACAATATGCTCTTATACACCAGAACATATTGGTATTGCAAAGAGGAAGAATGTACACATTCTAGAAAAAACATTCTTTTGATACGGGCACATGCATACTGACAATATTTAACAAATGCAATTGTCATTTATGTTCAATCTAATGTCTTTTAGAGGTTGAATTTGAAACTTTATCATGGGTTTTAACTCATTATGTACCTCTGCTTCTATCCCTATATTTCCACTAAGAATATTTAGATGTATTGGCTACATCTATCTTCAAACAATTTAGAGAACCAAACTTAATCCATGTATAGTTTACTGTGTGTTTCTAGGTTACGCAACATATAAAAAAAGGCTACCGGTACAATAATCCTACAACCAAGTGCTTTATGTCACATTGGATGTGTACATTTCTTAAAAATGCATTTACTTTTCAAGAACTACGTTCCCACTATTCTCTTTAGGGGAAGCTGCTTGATAAAGAATATGAGGAGAAAATGGATGAAAAAATTAGCCATGTTTTCAAGATACAAATATAGGAATGATTAGACTTGAAAATTCTCATAATGGAAACTCAATTAAAGCAAGATAGTAAATCAATAAATGACACCAAAGATGAAAAGTAAATAGGAATGATGAGATGGGAATGAACAAGAATAAGAATAACCTAAGAATGGATAAGAAAAAGAACAACTCCCTCTTGGTTTAGTATCGATGTCAACCTCCTGAGAATAATCTTAAGATACAGTCACTAAATCCCTTTCTCAATAATACCGAATATAATTTTGTTAGATGTAAACTAACTCTTGAAGTAAATCACACGTTAGTAAAGACTTTACGTTCAAGATACTAGATATATAAGAAGGAGGGGGGGGGGGGTGTTGAATGGTGTAACCTCCTTCTTTAATATAAAATCTTGAAAAGAAAACTTTTCTTTCTTATTAGAAGA
>JANIIA010000004.1:59670136-59684019 GCA_027478495.1 Erythroxylum alaternifolium | reverse complement strand
GAAGTTTAATTAAAACACTTGTGGTTCATTCTCACCCTAAGTAGAATTCTTGTTGTTTAATTCTCACCCGAAGCAGAATTTTATATCTTCATTGTTCTTGATCCTATCACCAATATCCATAGTTCCTCTTAAGTATCTGAATACTCTTTTCACACATTGCCAATGCTGAGCAATAGGAGAGCTCATATATTGGCTCAGTTAATTTACTGTATGGGAAAGGTTTGCCTGTTTATTCGTTAGGTATTGTAATGCCCCTATGGCTTGCCTAATATTGTAGGATTCTTCATGACTTCTCCTTCTGTTGTGAGAACCTTTCCTGTGACCATAGGTGTGGGGCAAGGAGAGGCTCGCTCCAGTTTGAATCTCCTAAGTATGTCTGAGATGTACTTAGATTTTTTTAACTTTTAAATACATCCCACTCAAGTCACGATGTACCTCTATTCCAAGAAAAAAATGGAGCCTTCCTAGGTCCTTGAGAGCAAAAACTACATTGAGTTGCTTGATGAACCCTTTTAGAAAATTGGAAATGCTTCATGTGAAGATTATGTCATCTACATATATTAATATAGAAGTGATACGTTCTCTACATAGGCGGAAGAAGAGAGACGTGTCACTTTTAGTTTTGGAATCTCCAGTGCAATAATGCCTTCCAAAACCTGTCGTAGCACGCCGTAGGGGCTTGTTTTAAGCCATAGATGGCTTTAGTCAACCTGTAAATGTAGTTTGGATTTGTAGGATTGATGAAGCCTTCAGGTTGATGCATGAATATCGTCTCCTTAAGGTATCCATTGAGAAAGGCATTGTTTATGTCGAGCTGTCTTATTTCCCAATTGAAGTGAACAGCAATGGTGAGAATGAGTAACAACGCTGGCCTTGATCATCGGGCTAAAAGTTTCATCAAAGTCTATCCCAGGTGTTTGCTGAAATCCCTTAGCCACAAGCCTTGCTTTCCTTCTTTCCATAGTTCCATCTGCTTTAAACTTATTTTTGAATACCCATTTTGAGTCAATAACTGTTTTCCGTCCCAGGTGTGGCACTAGTGTCTAGTTGTTATTTGAAAAACGTGCATCATACTCCTTCCGCACGGCCTTTTTCCATTCAGGTCTCAGTAGTGCTTCCCTGGTGGTTCGAGGCTCCTAATGATCAGGTTTCCTCTCTGCTGTGCCAACATAGGGATGTTTCAGTTGAAAAACTCCTGCCTTGCTCCTGGTGATCATTTGGTGTCTATTTTCTGGTTGTTCTGCATTAGTTGTATTTTCTGTGTTGCTATTTTCTGTAGTATTTCCACATCCAGGACTATTGCTACCACTAATAGACTGGATTTGTTCGTCTGTTTGATTTTGCTGATTGGAGCTTTACTGTGGAGTTTGTTTAGGTGAGTTAAGAGCACCAAGACCATCAGATTGCAGGTTCGTTAGTGGTGTTTGTAGTGCTGTTTCTAATTTTGGCATGAGTTTATATTCTTCATTTGTGCCTGCATTAGGATTAGAAAAGAAAAACCCTGCAGGTTCTGTGACATGCTCAATAGGCTTTTTAGTATTTAGAAAGCCATCATGAAACGGGATATGTGATTCATGACCTTGTATGAGCCCTTGCTAGGCTTTGGGTTGCTTCCCAAAGCGCCTTTGAATTCTCAGTGTAGAAGCTGTGTTGCTACCTCCTGAGTCATGGAATTGAGCAACCAACCAAGAATCAGCTGATCTGTGCTCATCCACTCCTCAAATGTTGGATTTTCCTTCTTTCCTGTTACATCTTGTATCCATTGAGAGGGGCATGTTTTGGTCCCAAGAATATAACCTTCTAATTTGTTGCCTTATAGGATTGGTAGGACTAAAAGACTTCTAAAGTAGATAATTGCTCCTGTCTAACTTGACAGAGCAAAAGGCAGAGAGAGGATTTTTCTGATTGTTGTCCATGGGGACGTGAGGTGGGTTGGGGTATCAGCAGTGAGCCTATAAACTCTAATACCTAGTTAGAAATTGAGGCAAAGGTAATTTAATTCATTAATATGAGGTACAAATATTTATATACAAGGCTGCAGAATACTAAGCCGAGTAACAGGGAGTTAGTTGCACAAGATAGGACTACAACAGTTTAAATAATTCAAATACAAATTAGACGTGTATACGGTAAAACTTTCTATTATCTGATCTTCGACTTAGATGTAATCTTTTTTGCATGAAAACTTTATCATAGGAAATTTAAACACATAAATTGTAGGATCTTAATAGTTAATAATTTTTTCACAATAACGTAAGCATACCTTTATCTATTGTATTTATGATACTTTTTAATCAGAAATATACAATAATTTTCAAGATTTTTTTAGATTTTTTTCTTTCTTGAACAGATAATTTCTAACGATCTTTAAGATATTTTTAAATTTTATTTTCTCTTTGTTTCCTTATTTTATATGTATTATCTTATGGAGGTATCCGTGAAAAAAACTTAATAGGTAAAAAGAAATGAAATAGTTATCAGTTTAAAATTTAAACAACGTATTTTTTATTATCCTTATTTTTTTATAAATATATTACATTATTTATTTTAATTAAACCAAAATATATGGGCATATAATAAAATTATCTAACAATAGGTTGATTCCTTAATAATAAGGATTGGCCTTTATCCTTAAAGCCTTTTCAATAAGGTCTTTCGAAAAATAGCAATAAAGTATTTGAAAAATAGTTATGGAGCTTTCAATTTTTGTTTGAAACAATGGCCCTCGGAATGCCATGTAACATCACCATATTCTAACAAATTGGCGATGTGACTTCCTCCACGACATGAAGTGAGTCATCTATGAATTTCGATTCCCAACTTCCATAATTGAGTCATGTCCCCTTCACCTCTGGAAAAGTAAGCATAAAAATCCATTCTAGCATCTTGGGTTTGGACTTTTGCAATTCTTCGCCTTTTACAAGTTGCTCAATACTTTTAACTGTGGTTATCCCCCCAATAAAAATACTTGTAGAGTAAGCTTTAAAAAAATAAGTTTTGGGAGGTTAATTGTAAAAACTTTTAAAACCATATTTAAATTCACAATATAATAATTTAGATTTTTAAAAATAATAGGGTTTAGTATTAAATTTTTTATTAACTTGTTAGATTAATTTAACAAATTTTAAAAATAAAACATTAATATTGAAGCGATTTCTTTTCTTATACGATAGAGACCAAATGAGCTTCCCCACGATCTTCTTGTATTTGGGCTTCTAAATCACAGTTAGAGATTCTCAAGTCAATAAGCACGTGAGGTTATCAATCAACAGTTTTGAGCTTATCCTTGGCAATTGGATATTGTAATTAATGGACGAAATAAATGATTGTCAAGGTAAAAGGAGACTAGTAAAACCCATGGGAGGGAACAAGACGAAAGCCAAAGGTCTGGGGTGTGCATCGCGTGATTTCTGTGGAAGGTCTAAAACCCACGGGAGGGCACAAGAGTCCATTAACCCAAATCCTCTGTGTCACTTATCATGCGCCAATCATGTGCCACTTTATCCTAACCATCCATTTATAATCAAGTCTCAGTATACATCCGCGTGTATTCTGTGCAGATCCATTCCAACGATTCCATTTCCTCCACGACCACGAGCCTTGACCAGCCATACCCGTATTAAAGTATGTTATCTTTTGGGTATTTGAGCTATTTAAAGTGGAGTCCAATACGAACCACAAATAAAAGTCTTGTTTTCATTACAGGAACACTATTTCAATTACTTATAAAATTCAATAGTTATTCTCTAAATGTCATTCCGACAGGTTTTAACATTTTTAGTTTCAAGTTTTTCTTTAATATCCTTTTGAGTTTTGACAACAAAATAAGGGTTTAGTTACAAGAACTTATCTTTCGGTCGTATAATAGAATGAATAGATGACTGTCAATATTTATAAATAAAATGTCACGATAATCTTAGAACAATATCTTGAACTGTTTCTTTAAAACTTAGTGATTTTTGTCTTTTTATTTTTATTACATTATCAATTTTGATTTTATATGTATTATATGTAGTGGTTGCATATTTTATTATGTAAGAAGAAGAATCTTTTGATGTTTCGAAATATTTAATACGTAGTTAATTCCTATATAAAGTATTAAAAGAGATGTTTTATGCTTCCTCTGAATAAAATTGGGAAGTATATTTGCCGTGATTATTCGGATACATGCGCAAAGCATTTAACAAACTTTTTCAACGAACTCTATTTTAAATCGGAAAACTTATTGGTCAGTGCACAATTATTGATAACTGCAATTTTGTATTTAATCTTTTTAAAGTTCATCTCTTACTTTTTTGTATTCTTGCACTTCTAGTCGACTTCCTGTTAATGAGAACGATCCTAAGTACTCCATCAAAGTCCAATTTGCATGTTAAAGCACGAAAGAAACTTAATCCCGAAATTCTTCTAACTGGTGCAAGTTGAATCATAGTCCGTGGACCTCCACCTTGACATAAGCAAATACCATCATCATCATTATCACTATCAGCCCAGACATTTATCAAAGTTTGTACAAGCGCTGAATTTGACACCTGTCGCCGGCGTCGTCATTATATATATCAACAGGATTTTTATCTTTGTAAACTACTATTAAGAAAATACCACTTTTCTTATTTCTGTCTCACAAATATAGATTAACCATAAGTCTCCAAGATTTGACAAACAAGTTCTTCCTTTATTGTAGACAGCAGTAACAGCAGTTATAATTTTAATTCAGCAAAAAATGATTTCAAAAAGGAGGAAGAATTCAGCAAAAAAATATTTTCAAAAAAGAAGAAGAATACAGCAGAAGATAACTCTTTTCTAGATATGTATAAAATATATTTAGCATAAATAAAACTTGAGTTTATCTAAATAAGATAGACTTTTGAAATCACAAACCAATTTTACCGCAATCTCCTACTTATTTCAAAAGAATATGTATAAAAGAAAAAGAAAGTACTGCTAATTAAAAGTTAGAATGTGAATAAACTAGAAACTAAATTTAATAAGTCACAACTTATATAACTATTGGTGAAACTTAAGTTTCTATGAACCATCATCCTATTTTGTAAATTATAACTCTTATTAGTCATATTTCACCCCATCGCATCTATTGTTCATTGCGTGTTTGCATTAAGAGGTCATGCACACGATTAATTATTTATGAGTGCTCTAGAGATTAGTCAAATTCTTATAGGAATGATCTCGTTTCACACTCATAAAGATGATTCCATTAAGTGTATACTATAATAAATAAACACCACCTGTAAAGGATATGGAATTCATTACGAGCTTGGCTCATCCTTATTTAAGTTCCAGTTTGGTACTAATTACACATCATAAGAGGGACATAAATATTTAACAGTGCCTTTCAAAATCAATCAATGACTTTGTTATCACCCGTATGAACCTAATTTGTGAGATCACCAGTCACATAAGTTTGTGTTACCATCATTGTTGATATTTTGCATTGGTTTCTCATTTTCTTTGATGTTTCAAATGTTTGTTTCTTTCCCAATAATTAAGTTAAAGGATCGACCAAATTCATTTATGACTTTACATAATCAATGGATAGGATTCCTCTTTAAATAGTTGCTTTAACACTTTATGTCTAAAATGAATGTATTTATTTTTGTCATTAAAAGTTTTTTTTACAATGACTATTGTAACCTTACAATCACAATGCATAGACACGGAAAGTGTTAGTTTTATTCCTAAAAGAATATTTGCTACGAACTCCCGAACCATTCAAACTCATTTTCGGCTAACTGTAGGGTCAAAAATTTTGATTCTACTATCAATTTGGCAATAATAGCTTATTTGACTGACTTTAAAGTTATTGCACCTCTACGAAGAGTAAATAAATATCTACTAGTGGATTCCAATTAGCATCACTATACCCTTCTAATATAACAGGAAATCCACCATACAAAATTCCATAATTCATGGTACCTTACAAATGTTTTATTAGTCTAACTAAAGCAACCCACAATGATCACAATTGAGATTATAAGTATACCTACTTAGTTTACATATAAGATCATGTAAAATTCATTAAATGCTTCATACTCCTAATAATATGAGCATAATCAGACTAAGTCAAATGATCACTTTTATTTTTAACCAAATGAGTGTTAGCATTGTAAGGAGTATAAACTAATTTTACATTAAAATAATTGAACTTCTTAAGAAGTTCCTCAACATAATATTCTTGTGGCAATATTGTACCATATTTATTCGTTATAATTTTAACACTAAAAATAACTCTTGTTTGCATCATATATTTCATATCAAAATATAAAACAAAGAAATGTTTAGTACTATATGCAACAATAATCCTATTACTAAAAATAAGCAAGCCATCCACATATAAGCTAATGATCATACATTCTTTATCAATAACTTTAGTATACAGACGTTTATCCTCTTCAACAAGAGAGAAACCTTCACTTAATAGAACTTGATCAAATTTCTCATGCCACTATTTAGGAGCTTGTTCAAGATCATACAAACATTTTTACATTCTACAAAATTTGTTTTCAAACACAGGCAAAGCACAACTTTCAGAATGTACCATTTAAATTACCATTAAAAAATTTAGTTTTGACATTTATTTGGTGAACAAATAAATTGTGGATAGAAATTGAAGCAATCAAAATAAAAATTGAAAAAATTCTAGTTATAGGTGCATAAGCATTAAAATAGTAAACATCAAGTCTTTTAGTAAAACCTTTAGGACAGATGACATTTATATTTATCAATAGAACCATTAGGATTAAATTTCCTTTTAAAAATCCATTTGCAACTAATAGGTTTAACACTTGGAGGTAAATCTACAAAATCTCAAGTTTCATTTTGTAAAATAGATTCAATCTTATTGTTAACGGCTTTTTTTCAAAAAAACGGTGCATTAAAAGAAGAAATTGTATCAGAAAATGACAAAGGAACTTCAACAAGACAAGTATAAAAATCATTTCCACAAGATAATTCTTTTCTTAATCTTTTGCTCCTTCTTAACAACTCATCAGAGTTTTCACAGTTAATATTAACAATGGGAACATATGAAGTTTTCTCCAAAAGTAAAAAAAATATGTTTAAAAGATTATGCATTCTTTGTCTCTATTATTAATGACATTACTTTTCAAAACATGAAATCTATAAGCAGCACTGTTATTAGCATAATCACTAAACATGTAATCAGAAGTTGATGAGCCTACTTTTCTTTTGTTAGAATCAGGCAAAATCAATTTAGTTAGACAACCTCAAATTTTAAAATATTTTAAATTAGGTGGGTCATCTATCCATAAATCATATCGTGTCTTACCAATTCTCTTATAAAGAATTTTATTTTGTAAATGACATGTGATGACTTACATATTCATGCATATTTCAGTTCATACTTTGCGTACATTTGCATAGTTATTTGTCACATTTTGTTTGCTTTTATGTGGGTTTTTTGTGTGTTTGCATATTTCAGGTGGAGCTATTGGAAATGGTGAAAAATGTGACTGATTTGGAGCAAAAGAAATATTGGTGAAGTCTGGACGTTGAATTACGACATGGCCATGCCGTAATCCGTAGCTGTGCTACAGAATTTATAAGTCGACAGAATTATGGGCCAGCCGTGTTGGAACTCGAGCACAATGGATGGAATTCACTCCTGAGTATAGTGATACAACCATAATAGATTTTGGCACAAGATGGGGGCCCTTATCTGCTGATTAGCCTCCAAATTAAGAGGGTATTTAAGGAGTCTTTTGATAAAAAGTAGGTTAAGTTATTTTGGCATAACAGTTTTCTCTCGAACGTGTTTTTATGGTTTGGACGACAAAACGTGGAGAGCCAAGAAAAACCATGATTTTCTCTATTGTAATGAGTAGCTAAACTCCCTCTAGTCAAGGTACATGGATGTTTAATTGTTAGCCAATTCGTGAGACTTATTGTGTTCATTGTCTTTGTTTATTTCGAATATTTACTCAATTTCTATGCTAAAATAGTTCTATTATTATTGTGTTGATTGAGCGATATGGCCAGTTGTTTGATTTGCATAATGATATACTGCTGAATAGTCGGTAGATTCGTGATTGCCGACCTATCAAAGTAGCGAATTAACTTGATTATGAAGTTAATGAAATTAGGTAATCTAGTTTAAATGACATACGACGTTTCCGATGTGCACTGGTTAGGATAGAGGTCTTTTCGTGTTTAATGCTGCCATAGATTAAACTTCGTCATAGCGTTTCTCGGGAGTTGTCTAGTGGTTAGGGAAATAATCTGTCAGGGCATCCTAGGGTATAAAGAATAAATAAGAAAAGGCTGGTTACTGAGTACATCACCTGTAACTATAACTCTTCTATTCGAATGAATGAAGAACATCTTTAGTGTCTGTGATCGAATTGCGAAATTAAACTGAAATGTATCTTAGCTAGGCTTTTATCCCATTGTTTTAATCTTTTATTTTTACTGCTTTCATTCAAATGTGAAAAGACAATATTTCTACAATAAGTTAAAAAATTTTATACTTTCTCTAGTTTTGGACATACAACAATATTTATAGAAGTAAAAAAAAAACTAAAAGTTATACATATAATTTACTACAACAATAACATCAATTAAGTGTCCGTAAATAATTTCCAAAAAATTAAAGTTTGAAAATATTATATTACAAACTTAATATATGTATTTTTTTAAATTCATATTAAAAAGAATTATAATAATTTTTGAAACATGTAAAAATAATATTTGAAATAAATCATACTTGGATATTAACTTTTTTACATTTACATTATTATTAATTGTTATAATAAAATTACAAAATCGAAGTTAAATTCACTTGTTTGTAGGGAATAATTATAACAATATTATCATAGCTACATATTTTAATAAATATGATAATTTTTAAATAAATACATATAAAATATTTTACATCATACTCTAATATTATATAAATATTTTTATATAATTAGGTAATTCCATCATACACTTTATTATAAATGGTCATGTTATAATTTGCAATTTAGGAATTCAAAAAAATATAACTAATGTTTTTTAAATAAATATATAAAAAATTATTAACAATTTCTGGCCAGTTCAAACTCAATACGTTTCCCGTGGCCTACCCATGGGCTATGG
The DNA here is from genome assembly GCA_027478495.1 of Erythroxylum alaternifolium. Lineage (NCBI taxonomy): Eukaryota > Viridiplantae > Streptophyta > Magnoliopsida > Malpighiales > Erythroxylaceae > Erythroxylum > Erythroxylum alaternifolium. Next base: position 59,674,905 of record JANIIA010000004.1, on the reverse strand, counting down.
GTCGGGTTACCGTGGCTTGTCTAGGTTAAAGGCTAGGCTTGGGCCAACTTTTAACCTGGCCAAGTCGGGCTTCCTAAATGCTACACATATTTGCATGATCCAAAAAATTCCTAGTTCCATTTATCTTCAAGATTTTAGGCTTATATCTTGTTAAAACACAATATACATTGTGATTTCAAGCTACTAGTTAACAGTAGGGATGACAATTTCGGCCCAGTCGACCAGCCCCACTTTGGCCTGGGTTTGACGGGCCACGGGTCGACCATGGTTCGCTTTTGGACAAAACAACATCGTTTTGAACAAAATGACTCCATTTTGTATCTTTTTTAATTAAAAAATATAGACAAGTTAGGGCCGGCCCGGGCCACGGGCTGACTACTGGCCGGCCCATCCCCAACCTGTCGTGACTGAGGCCCGACCTGACTCATTAACATACCTAGTTAATAGACTCAAGGATGCTCTTAAAAAATTGATCCATATTTCGCAAGGGCATTCATTTATGGCAGATCCATCTCAGATAATATTTTACTAGTGTAGGAGCTTATGAAGGATTACAGTTCCAAGACTTCCATCAAATGTTGTGATATCAAAATATATTTTTTAAAAGCTTTTAACAACATAAAATGGAGTTTTATCCTTAGCAGTCTCGATAGGCTTGGTATACCTCAAATAGATATATTTAATGGATTAGAGAATGTATCTCATCTCTCTCCTACAATGTTCTTATTAATGGTTACTCTTCTAGGCAACTTAAAGGCACTAATAAGATAAGACAAGGGGATCCGTTATCTCGATATTTATTTTCCATTTCAATGAAGATTCTTAATAGAATTCATCAAATCAAATGTTGTTGGTAACCCTAATGTCACTTTCCATTATAAGTGTGAGGTAATTAAACTAACTCATCTTAGTTTTGTTGACAATTTAATGTTGTTTTATGATGCTGATCAAAAATCAATTTCAATCTTGCACAAATCACTAATGGAATTCTGTAGGATATTTGGTTTGAAAGTGAAAACCATGAAAAACATAATTTACTTCTCTAGAGATGTTCCCAACACTAATTACTTAAAGAACATTTTTGTTATGATCATACAGAACCTCCCATTTAAATATCTAGTAATACCTATCTCAACTAAGACGTCAAAGTATCAAGATTTCATAATGCTACTGGAGAAGTTCAAAATGAGGATTAATGCTCGGCATGGTAGATTCCTATATTAGGCAAGTTAGGTTTAGCTTATAGTTTATGTGCTAAAAAATTTTCACAACCATTGGAGCTCACACCTATGCATTCCCAAAAAGATTAACAAGGAGATGGAAAAATGTATTAAACTTCCTATGGTTTGGGAAAGCTAAGGTCTCTAAAGGAGTTAAAATGAAGTTGCTAGAGGAAATAAGGAGGGCTTGTCTTGTACCTATTCAGCTTATTCAAACTAAGATAGTAGCCAAGAGAATATAGAGATTGTTCAAGGACAAGGAGGTATTTTGGAGCAAATGGACAAATGAATTCTACCTAAAGGATTCTAACTTAGTTTAAATGTCAAGTAATAGGTTGACAATCTACTGTTTTATCAAAATTCAAATAGACAATGGAGATCACATCTGGCTCAGGTATGATAATTGGACTTTATATAGTCCACTGAAGAGAAGAGAAGATTTGATAACTCTCACAGGTACACTTCATTTGGACTCAAAAGTAGCTAATGTTTTTGTTCAAAACACTTGACTCATTACAAGAAGAGGAGCAGACAGACTTCAGCATTATTTTCCAAGTTATCAACCTAACTCCTCTATTAAAGACATAATTATTTGGGCTTTAAGCAATAATTGAGAGTATTCTAATTCTTCTTGCCTAAAAGCTCTAATACCTCAATCACCTCTATACCTTGGCACAATATTGTGTGGAAAGGCTCTCTGATGCCAAAAGCTTCCATTATTACTTGGTTTGCAACAAGGGGAAGATTAAAGACTAAAGATAGATTAAAGTGATTGAGTGATCAGACCTATGTCCTTTGTAGCTCTCTGGCTGAATTTGTAAACCATATATTTTTTAAATATAACTACTCAAACTACAATTTGGTCCAAAATGTCACACAATATGAACCTTACTTATCCTACAACAGACTGGGGGACCTTCCTAGTAGAACATCAATACAATAGAGCTGGGAAAGACAAGAAATGCCTAAGCCTTTGCTTGATTTGCTTAATTTATTCAATTTGTAATGAAAGAAATCAAAGAATTTTCAAGGATATTAACTTTGAAAAGTATGCAATAGCATACAGAACCTATTGTTGGGTCAAAAAGATACTAGTTGCTCATCACACCATTGAAGATCTAAGCTATTCCATTAAAAGAAGATGGAGACTTGAGTGATATAGTTTTAGATTGAAATAGCATTTGTATAGTACGAGGATGCTTTTTTTTTTTTGGACTTAATAGCCTTGTAATTTTGACTCGCTTGCTTTTATAGGCTTTTATGAAATAATTTAACTTTTCAAAAGAATTTGAGCGGGCATGATGTATTATTTAACGTCAATCTTAATTTGTGGATATAAAATATTTAATTAAACAATTAAAATTAAATAAACAAATTAATTTAATTAATCCTAAATATGATTATGATTATAATTTATATCTACATATTTAAGAACTTAATGAATCATACACAAAGAATTAACGAAGAGAAAAAATATTCTAATTCAAACTTTAGAATTAAATATAAGGTATTTAATAAATAAAGATTGATGTGAGATATTATATCTTATTTGAGTCCAATTGATATTTAATTAGAATTAATTGTAATTCTAATTAAAATTTAATTAAAGGTGCAATTTTATTTCAATTAAATTGCTAAAGATTTAAGTCCTATTATACAAAGCTCAAGTTCTGAAAGAGCTAATACTTTTTTACTTTACCATTAGTAGACTACTTGTAAAGTTCTCTTAACATGTTGATATGAATACTATTAGAGGCTGAGTACGTGTAGGACTACAGTGATTACAATAAACTGGTTTTAGAAATAATTAGAAGGAAAAAACAACAAAAGGATCCTGTTACACAATTAACTTTGAATTTAAAACTCATGTTTTATTACTTTTTATGTGTTAATTATGTTATAGAATTTAGGTTATTTTGGCTTTTAAGAAATAAAAAATGGTTTTACATTTATTTTGTTATGAGTAAGATTGAATTCTGCCATGATATTTCCTGATTTTTTAACAACATTTTTAAAAAACCAATTATATTATAAACTAAAATGTTTTTTAACAAATAATTATAGGCTAAAATGTTACAAAAACTCAAGAAAATAAAGTTAAACAAGACAGATATTCACAACTTCATAGGAAATGAAAGAACAAAAACAGTAGATGGGAATGAACGTGGAGTTATAGTTTGGCAAACTATAAGAACGGATCACCTGTTCTTATTATCCTATTCTTATCTTGTTTTATGAATATCTATCTATTTAATAAATAAGACCTACAAAAAATAAATGGATAGATACTCATAAAATATAGTAAGAACAGAGTAATAGAAACAATTGATTTGAATCCGATAAATTTTCGTATGTATACTCCTATTTGATCACATTCAGTAGGCTCCCACTAAATTGTGAAGATCAATACAAAAAATAGGAGTTTAGCACGAGTAGATAAGCAAAGCTAACAGCCCGTTATAATCATTTTATGATTTAGTCACCCAAATTCGTTATTAATTAATTAGACATCCCAAATTTTCATTGCAACTGAGACGGGTGATGATACAAAGGTCACCTTGGGACTCGAACTTTCTCCTAATTCTATCGCCAACTATCCTTTGTACGGCAGTCTCACTTAGTTCGCCTTAAGTAAGACTCAGCCCTCAACGACCCTCGAAGTGTTTCGCTCGCACACTCAAAGGAACAATGCTTAAGAAAGCAACAAGAAATAAGGGCAACAACGAAACAGCAGAGATACGGCTAAAGCCAACCTTTATATTACTTTGCCTCAAAAGAATACAAGGAAATGAAAAACACATTTACATTTATTAAAGGTTCTGGTCACAAGCCCGACCAGATGAGCTTTACAGAGGGGAACTATCACCCCGATGTCTGGGGAGGAGGAAAGGAGGAACCGCCAATCAGGTCGGCAGAAGAGGGGTCGACGGCAGGATCGGCCAAGGGAAGAGAAGGGCTGACGATCGGACCAGGAGGGGAAGACGACGGAGAGACATCCTCGTCTTCATCTTCCGAGCTAAGGTCCAACTCCTCGTCAGGGACAATGGCCCGCTCCCCCTCAGCTTTCTCCTTCATTCCCTCTAACGAAAGGCCGAGAGCAGGAAGCAGCGGCTCGGCATAATCTTTAAATGAGGGCCCCTCCGACCCAGCAGGAACGTGAGCCTCGTAACACTTCTTCAGGACTGAAAGGGTTACGTCGCAGGCGAGCTCTAGGCACTCAGCATTCAGATTCCTTCTCTTCCACCGCTTGATCGCCTCAATCCTCTGCTGTTTGACAGAGCATTGCAGCTCCTTCAGCCTGTCCTCAGTCCTGTACATACCCTCCACCGCTGCATGACAATCCTGGAGGTACTTCTCGCTACGTTCCCGCACCATCATCATTTCCTTCATCAACCGCTCGCCCTTCTCAACCAGCCGATCCTTCTCCGCTACCAGTCGGCGCCTCTCATCCTCCCCAGTGGCAAGTTGAGCTTGGTGGACGCTCCTCGCCTCCTCCCAGGATTTTTTCTCTTCCTCCAAGGAGGAGAGTTGAGCCCGGAAGAGATCTCT
>JANIIA010000004.1:59544191-59555653 GCA_027478495.1 Erythroxylum alaternifolium | reverse complement strand
TGGTTTAAAATTATATAATAATTAATATATTGTGCTTTGCATATTGTTTAATATATTTTAAATAATATTTATATGCACAAATAAATTTTATTATAAAATAAAATATAGTTAAAATTAAAATTACCTTTTATTTTTATGTTATCAAACAGCTTATTGTATAAAGCTCTTTCAAAAAAGCATTTTTTTAAATAACAACCAAACAGTCAACTACTTTCTTAAAAAAATTCTTCTAAAAAAATTATACTGACAAAAACTCTACCAATATGAGCTCGTCCAAATAGGCAGTTATACTTCAATCAAACTGACCATTTCGAACATTAATGCTCCCGTACAGTTTTCCATTTTGTGAGGAAATCGGGTAGTTAAAATATTATGGGAGCTATTTCTTCCAGCAAGAAAATTTTATTTTGTTCTTTCAATGTTATAATATGAGCATTTTATTTTGTTCTTTCAATGTTATAATATGAGCTCTCCTTTAGATTTATAGAGCATTCTTTAGGCTTCATTCATCATATAAATGTTTGAATCAAAAATCAATTTTTTATATAATATGAGCATTATTAATATCAAAAAGTTTTCTATAGAATTTAATTTTTTATCCTCATTTAAATTGGATAATATTTTAATCAAACTCTAATGTTAATCTAATAATTTAAAATTTTTAAATCACTATTTTCACTCGAGACTTTACAAACAATTATATTAGAATAATAATTTAACTTATTTTTTAGATTTGCCAACAGTTTAAACTTTTTGTATCAAACAAAAATTTGCGTATAGATATAAATATTTATATTAAAATAGTATTTAACTTATTTTTAAGATGTCGTCCAACAACTTAAACTTTTGTATTAAACATAAATTTGTGTATAAAACTCTATTTTGCCAAAAGTTTTGAGTGTCTAACCCTATTTTGAGACTTTCGGTCACCCCAGATGCTTTTTTCATAGGAATAATAAACAAGTGAAGATAAGATGAATGAAACTCTTTTGAGGAGAGACATAGTACATGACCATGTGCATCAACTATGTAAACACACACGTTCGATGAGAGTGACACACGTATGTGTTTTGACTTACACGACCGTGTGGATAAACTAAGTCTTTGAAACCGTGTGAAGGAGCGTGTAAAGAGTGAAGACAAATATAGTTATGTACATGCCCATGTGAACGACATACACAGTCGTGTGCACGTGACCGGGTAACTCTCCGTGACTGTGTACAACTACGATTGAGGCGGTGTCGAAGATACATGATCACTTACTTGACTGTGTAAGTGATCATGTAAGGTGCAGAAAAACCTGTTTTGTAATATAAAAGAGAAAAATACGTAGTTTTTTTATGATAGTGTGAGAATAACATTCAAAAGTGAGGAAAAATAGAGAAATGACAAGTGGTGTTGTATTCTCATCATTTTTTTTATTATTTTTGGGATTGGTTTGAGTATTTGATGAGTATTGCATCAACTTTAGTTTCAATCTTGAAATCTTGTGAGACAACTTGTTGTTGCAGGGTGAGAGATCAACTTTTGTAAATCCTTATTGAGTTTAGTGGATTTACTTGTTTGTTTGGCTTGTGATTTTTTTCCTTTATACTTGAGGGTTTTTCATGTAAATCTTGATATTTGGTTCATCGTTAAGTTTCTTATTCTCATACTGATGTGCCAGTATAAGTTGAAGAGTACTTTTGTTATAGATATTTGGTTGATATTTAGAGAGTTGTGTTATTGTTCCTAACAAGTAGTATCAAAGTCATTACAATGGAAGGTGAAAACAACGCTATGGTCAAGTTAACATCATCAAATTGCTAGATTTGGAGGCCCATAATGTAAGACCTTATGTATTGCAAGCATCTCGTTGATTATATTGATGTAGATAAAGGTATGAAAGATGATGATCCTTTAAAACCTAAAAAGATATCAGATAGAGAGTGGAAAAAGATGAAATAAAAAACTCTAGGCACTATTAGACAGTGAATTGATGTCAATATATTCAACCATGTCTCTCAAGAAATAGATCCTTTTGAGCTATAAAAGAAGCTAGAAGATCTGTATAAAAGGAAGACTGCTCATAATAAGGCCTCTTGGATTAAGAGGCTTGTGAGCTTAAAGTTGAAAGGTAAGATATCAGTATTGAAGCATCCAAGTGATTTTTAGGATATAATCAACAAGCTTACTACAATGAAGATCATTCTTGATGATGAGCTTTAAGCTTTATTCCTATTCAGTTTGTTATCGGATAGCTGGGAGATGCTGATGGTGACGATTAGTAATTCAGCTCCTGAAGGTGTGCTCTCTTTGGATGTAATCAAGAAGAGTATGTTTGTTGAAGAAATATGAAGAAAGGAGATAAGAGTTGACAATGTGCAGACTTTCGTAATGGAAAGAAGGGGAAGGAACAAGAGTAGTGGTCCCAAAGGTCATGACAAATTTAAGAACTGTTCAAAGTCCAGAGGTGACAAAGACGTGAAGATATGCTAGTATTGCATCAAGTTAGAACACATTAAGAGTTTCTACTATAAATGGAAGAATGATCAGAAAAAGTAAGATCATCAAAATGATGGTGATGATAAAAATACAATAGCAATAGCTTCAAACATGGATGATGAGGTTTCCTAGTCTGTACAACAAGTGAATGCTTCCATGTTTGTAATTTTAGTTCTGAATAACTAATTGATAGAGGAGCATCTTATCATTGTATTTTGAAGGTGGAGTAATTCTCAAACTACAAGAGTGGAGATTTTGGGAGTGTAAAGATAGGAAATTAAAGTTATGCCAAGATTATCGGTATAGGTGGTATCCGAGTTTAAACACATGTTAGATGTTTACTGACCTTGAGAGATATACGACACATCCCTGATCTAAGGCTAAACCTATTATCGACTAACCTATTATATCAAGAATAATTTCATCATACTTTTAGGGATAAAAACTGGAAACTATCTAAAGACACAATGATTATTGCCCGAGGAAGAGTTATATTGCTCACTGTACAAGACACACTTAAAGGTATATAGTGGTGGAGAAGTATACACATTCAAAGAGGAAACTTCTTTAAATTTGTGGCATTGACAATTGGGACAGATGAGTAATAAGGGATTAAAGATTCTGGCTAGTAAATCCTTTATCCTAGTTAAGAACTCACTACTGCTTAATCCTTGTGATCATTGCTTGGTTAGAAAATATGATAAAGTCTCTTTAACAAGCAGGTCTACAAAGAAGATGAAGATATTGGAGTTGGGCATTCAAATGTCTATGGTCCTATTGAAGAGGAGTCACTAGAAGGTAACAAATATTTTGTTACATTTGTTGATAATGCTTCGAGGAAGACTTGGGTGTACATGTTAAACTATAAGAGTCAAGTATTTGAAACTTTCTAGAAGTTTCATGCCATAGTAGAAAGGAAACCTGAGAGGAAGCTCAAGTGTCTGCAAACAGATAATGGTGCTGGGTATAATTCCAAGGTGTTTGAATATTACTGTACATTGCATAAGTTAGACCTGAAAAGACAGAATCAGGGACTCCACAATATAATGGTATTGCTAAGAGGATTAATAGAACCATTATGGAGAAGGTTTGTTGCATGCTTATAATGTCTATATCACTAAAGACATTTTAGGGTAAAGCAGTCAGAACTGCAATTTACCTAGTTAATCAAACTCCCTCAGTTCTATTGAATTTTGAGATTCTAGAGAGAGTGTGGAGTAGTAAAGATCCTATATATCATCATCTGAAAGTTTTTGGCAGCAAGGTATTTACATATGTACTCAAGGACTAGAGAAAAAAGCTTGAATCAAAGTCGATACCTTACATCTTTGTTGGATATGTTCATAATCAGTTTATATTCAAACTATGATTTAGAGTGATAAAGTAAACACACGTAAGAGGGGGGTGAATTGTGTATGAGTTAAAAAATTTGTAGGTTACTATCAATTCGTGTAAATGATAAGAACATGTTAAATTTCAACAGAAAAGTCTATAAATAGAAGGATCTTCTTAAAAAATGAAAGGAGTCTGTTAAAATTTAAAAAACGAAAGGAGCCTGTTAACATTAAAAATGAAAAGAGCCTATTAACGAAAGAGACCTCTTGCAATATTAAAATAGAAGGAGCTTGTTCCAAAAGTGAAGGAGTCTCTTGTAAATTAAACACATACACTATAATGCAAAAATTTAAGAGAGAGAGAGAGTGACACAGTCGATTTATATTGTTCGACTTATAACGAAGCCTATGTCTAGTCCCTAAGTATTCGACTTGAGTATTTCACTATAAAACTCTAAGTAGTAAATTTTCACGAGCCTCTCCAAGCTCACAAGTATATATTTTTCAAGGTTCTTCAACCTTCCACACTCGTACTATTTAACTAGCTTCTATAAGCTCTCAACAAAAAATGTATAAAAGGTTTAACAATATCTCTCAATAGAGTGATTTCACTTTCTAAGGCACAAGGAGTTTGATATAGATATAACTTCAATGAATATTGATGTTGCTGAAGTACTTCACAAATTTGTGTGATTTCGCAAATGCAGTGACTCTTCCTTAATTAGACATTTTCTTCAACTAGTCATTGCTTCATTTCTATTCTGAGTTGACTTCGTATCTAACAAATCTTCAATATCATGTCTGCTTGAATCTTCCAATATTCAGACGTTAAGAGAAAAGATTTGTCAAAAATTTCGAAGCTAATTGTTCAAATTAGTAAGATCTTTCCAGATGTTGTCGAATCATTTCTAATAAGGGAAGTTCATTAAACAGGTTCTTGTAAGAAAGAAGGCATTTTTCTTATGATTTTATTTCCTTTTAAGAATTTTGTCGTTACCAATAAAAGGAAATAAATTTGATTTGAATTTTGAAATATTACATAGTTATCATCAAAATCTTTAATAACAAACCTTGAGCTAAGTACAATCTCCCCCTTTTTGATGATGACAAGCAATAACAGATATATTTTCAAAATTCAAATTATAATAAAAAATTTCAAAAGATACCTATAAACTTTATATGTTCTTACTAGCGGTCATGATTAGAAGGAGCCTTTCTTACGATAGGAGCCTATCGTTTATGCATATCACAGATTTAAACCTCACAGATTCAGTTCAACAATATTTTGACAGTTAGCAAAATTATATCACAGATATATCATCAAAAGCAAGTATATCATTAACTCTCCCCCTTTGTCACTATCAAAAAATACTAAAAAGTCAAAAAATAGCATAAGTATGTAAAAATAAACCAAGCAAAAATAGCGACAAAGTTATTTAAAAGATTTAAAAAAATTTCTAAGCAAAATCTGCATGTCAAGAATTTGATTTTGCATGTTATCAATTTGGCCATGCATTTATGCCTTATTAAACTAAGAGAAGCCTTCTAAACTAAGAAGGGTATTCTAAATTAAGAGGAGCCTACCATAAAAATATATTAGAAGGAGCATGCTAATATATGCAAGGAAAAGTAGCATAAAATCTTAATACAAATTTAATATCAGATAATCTGCACATACCATGCTCTTTTCATAACACACAAAATCTATCTTCATAAAGTGGCTTAGTAAAGATATCAACTACTTGATTTTCAATTTTAACTTACAAAAGATCAATGGTTTCTTCTAAAACATGATCTCTAAGAAAATTATGTTTGATGCACAGGATTCTTAGAGAGATTTATCAGAATTGTATTAACACATAATATAGGAATATGATCAAAGTTCAGAGAAAAGTCATAGAGTTGATGTTTCATCTATAAGATTTGAGCACAACAGTTGGCAGCTGCTATATATTACGCTTTAATTGTAGAAAGTGCTGTGCAATTTTGTTTTTTGCAAGACCAATAAACTAAACATCCTTTAAGAAATTGACAGTGTCCACTTATGTTTTTCCTATCGACTTTACCTCCTGCATAATCTGCATCACAACAGCTAACTATGTTAAATGAATCAGTTGTGGATACTATAATCCAAAGTCCATAGTTTTGAGAAGATAACGAAAGATCTTCTTGACTATTTTAAGGTGGCTTTATTTTAGATTTGATTGAAAGCATACGCAAAGGCACACACTAAGCATAATGTTTGGTCTTGAACTTGTGAGATATAGTAGTGATCGAATCATTCTTCTATACTTTATCTCATCTGTAGTTTTGCCTTCTTCATCCTTATCAAGTTTAGTTCCAGAATATATAGGAGAAACTATCAGTTTCGCATTCTCAAAATGATATTTCTTAATGAGTTCCTTTGTGTATTTGTCTTAACTAATGAAGAGTCCTTTTCTTGTTTGCCTAATTTGCAACCCGAGAAAGAAACATAGTTCTCCCATCATACTCATTTCAAACTCCCCTTATATTAAAGCTGAGAAATCTTCATAGAAGGATTAATTAGTCGCAGCACCAAATATTGTGTCATCAATATATATTTTTACTATGAGTAAACCGTTCTCCTTTTTCTTAATAAATAACATTTTATCTACCTTTCTTCTTTTGAAGTTATTCTTAAGCAAACAGTTACTAAACCTATCATAATATGCTCTAGGAGCCTACTTCAAACCATACAGAGTTTTAGTCAACTTCGTCATGTAATCAAGATGGTTTTCATCTTCAAAGCCTAGAGGCTGCTTAAAAAACACTTTTTTGTTAATATATCCATTTAAGAAGGCACTTTTAACATCCATTTGGAATAATTTAAAATTTCTATAGAATATAAAGGCAAGTAAAATTCTAATCAATTCTAATCTCGTAATAGGTGCATAAGTCTCATCAAAATCAATACCTTATGTTGATTATAACCTTGAGCTATAAGTCTAGCTTTATTTCTTACCACCTTACCATTTTCGTCAAGTTTGTTTTGAAAAAACCAACGTGTTCCAATGATTGACTTGTTTTGTGGACGAGGTACTAAATTCCAAACTTTATTTTTGTTAACCTGATTTAGTTCGTCTTTCATCGCTGAGACCTAATTTTCATCAGCAAGAGCCTCTTCAACTTTCTTTAGTTCTAATTGTGAGATGAAGGCAATAAAATTGTTTTTGAAGGATGATCTGGTTCTTAGACTTTCAGAAGGGTCTCCCAAAATGTACTGATGTGTATCTTGACCTCTCCATTCTCTTGGTGTTCTTCGTTGCATAGGCTCTTGTTGAGATGTAGGAGTTTGCTCCGACCTAGCTTTAGAAGGACTTCTTGGTCTTTTGATTGTGAAGATACTATAGGTGTAGTTTGCATCTGAGATGCATTTTTAGGAATTGAAGGATGCTCTTTATCATCTGAATCAGCTGTTGTTGTCGAGGGTAGTGCTTCATCAAATATTTATTATAAACTCTAAATCCTTTACTGGAAGTACTATAACCCAGAAAATAGCTTCATCTGATCTAGCATCAAATTTTCTAAGGTTATTCTTTCCATTATTTAAAATAAAATACTTGTAGCCAAATGCTTGAAAGTAAGCAACATTCGGTTTCCTTTCCACAACTCATAGTGGTCTTTTTGAGAATAGATCTTATAAGGCAACTGTTAAGTATGTAACAAACAGTAGATACAGCTTCTACCTAGTAACCATGAGGTAAACCCCTTTCACAAACATTGCTCTGGCCACATCAACGGGAGTCTTGTTCTTTCTCTCAACAACTCCATTCCACTGAGGAGTCCCTGGGCATGAAAAATTAAGAGTTATGCCATTTTCATTACAGAAATCTTCAAATTTTCTGTTATCAAATTCTCCTCTTTGATTGCTCCGAATAGATGTAATGTAGTACCCTTTTTTAATCTAAATTGTTCTGCAAAACTTCTTAAAAACTTCAAAAGTATCATCCTTATTTGATAGAAAATAAACATATGTAAATTTAGAATAATCATCTACTATAACAAAACTGTAGTGTTTACTACCAAAGTTTTGAGCCCTAGTAGGACCAAATAAATCCATATGTGCAAGTTCAAGCGGTTGGTTAGTAGAGATGATATTTTTAGGAGAAAAGCTACTTTTGATTTGTTTTCCTTTTAAACAAGCTTCACAAACCTGATTACTCTCAAACTTCAAGTTCGGTAGTCCTCTTACTAACTCATTTTTGGATAATTTTGATAGAATGCTCATGCTAGCATGTCCAAATCTTCTATTCTAGATAAATGAATCCTTTATAGTAAAATAAAACATTTAACATTTCGTGAAGACGTCTTCCAATTGAGCACAATATATGTTTTGATTTCTAGGACTAACAAATACAATGTTGACATTAAGATTATCAATAATTTCATAATGAGATGTATAGAAGTGACTCTATAACCCTTATCACATAATTGACTTACACTTAACAAGTTATGTTTCAATCCATTAATATGAAGAACATTATCGATAAAAGCATAATTAGAGACACCAATTTTACCAATTCTAGTGACTTTTGCTTTGTTTTTATCGGCAAAGGCAACATTACCTCCTTTTTTCCTTTCAATATAGTTGAAATGTGATATTTCACCTATCATATGTCTTGAGCAACTACTATCAACTATCCATTAATTTTCTCTTATCTCTATTCTGAAGCATATCTACAGAATGTATTATCTCATTTTAGGTACCTAAAATTTTCTAGGTCCTTTCATGTTATTAGTTTGACTTTTTAGTCTACAAACATACATTTGAGATAACTTCTTCATTTTCTGAAAGTTACAAGAATGACTAATATGACCATATCTACTACAGTAATTGCACAAAACAAATGAATGAGAATTATTGTAATTTTTTCTATTTATTAGGTTCCTATTGTTTTGACTATGGCTACTACTGGATTTAACAAATAAATTCTTGTATGACCTAATATTATTATTTTCATTATATCTTATTCCAGCCTTATCAAAAACAACTTTACCATTCCCAAGTAATGCATCAAGATTGTTCCTTCCATCAACAAAATTGGTAAAATCTTTTTCAAGAGAAATGATTTTTTTAGCAAAATTTTCTTTCTCAAGTTCTATAGTAGCAACTTTTTCTTCTAATTGTTTTACCTCAACATAATCATTTTCAAGCACTGCATTCTCTAGCTAACTTATCTTCTGTTCCAATAATTCCTTTTTGGAGACTTTTTGCTTATTGTCATTTTCAAGAGACATAATTTTGACAACAAATTCTCATTCTCATATTCTAATAATTTAATCTTATTCGTCAAGGATGCATCATAAGTTTTTGACTTCTCAACCTTTTTGAAATACTGCAATGTTAATTTTTTATACTGATCATACAATTTATGATATGCATCTCTTAATTCATTAATTTCAATATTAGAGTTAGAATAATATACCTCATCGTCTCCTGATTTAGCCATAAAGCAAACATTGTTGACTTCTTCAGGTTCTTTTTCTTCAAAGTTTTAAAAATCCTCATCTGACTAGGTTGCAATCATAGCTTGCATTCTGGGTTTTTTGTTCTCTATTTTATCCTTTTTAAAGAAGAGGACATTTTGGTCTTATATGTCTAGGTTTCTTACAGTGATAGCATATGATTTGATTATTTTGTGAATTGCTACTATTGTTACTGCCTTTAGATAGGAATATGTTATTTCCAATTTTCTTATTTCCCTTTATTTTCTTCATTAGCTTCTTTTTGTAAAAGTGGGAATATTTTCTGACCATGAATTGAATTTGTCATCTCCATCTATTTGTAACTCAGTGTCACTTTCATCACCATTTGATGGATTTGATTCATCAACCTCTTTTAGTGCCATTCCTCTTCTATATGAAGATCCTTCATCTCCTCTAAGCTCGACTTCATAGATCGTCAAGTTTCCTCTTAACCAGTCCAGTGAAATAGTGTCGAGATCCTTTGCAATTTCTATAGTTGTCACCTTAGGTATCCATTTATTTGGTAGTCACCTTAAAATCTTTGTTACAAGCTCATCATTAGGACAAACCTTTCCCAAGTTCTTTAAGGCTGTGATGACGTTTATGAAACGTTCAAAGAATTCATCTATATTTTCTCCCTGTTTCATGCAAATAGTTTCGTATTGATGTACTAAAAGACTTATTCTATGTTTTTTTACTTCATTCGTTCCTTCAAAAGCAACTTGAAGTTTCCTTTGCTGTAGAACAGTAGGATATCATTTCATACTCTTCTGAAGATAATGCATAGATCAGATAATGTCTAGCTTTGGCATTTAGCTATGCTTTTCTTTTATTAGCATCAGTCCACACTTCTATGTAGTCGGTAGCAATATGTGTAGCTCCAACTTTGATAGCTTGCCAGATTTCCATATCTACAAATTAAAGATAAATATACATTCTCTCTTTCCAATAGGAATACTTGTTTCCATTAAAATAGGGAGGCTTTGAGACGGATTGTCCTTTAAGGCTTCTTAATTGTTTGCCATGATCTATCACGTGTTGTAAAACAAAATAAACGTGAAACCTCACTCTGATACTAAATGATAAAGTAAACACACACAAGAGGTGGGTGAATTGTGCGAGACTTAAAAAATTTGTAAGTTACTATCAATTTGTGTAAACGATAAGAACCTGCTAAATTTCAACATAAAAGTTTGTAAATAGAAAGAGCTTGTTAAAAAAAATGAAAGGATCATGTTAACGTTTAAAAAATGAAAAGAGCCTATTAACGAAAGAAACCTCTTGCAATATTAAAATAGAAGGAGCTTCGTCCAAAAGTGAAAGAGCCTCTTGTAAATTAAACACACACACTATAGTGCAAAAAGTTAAAGAGAGAGAGAGAATAACACGGCCGATTTATGTTGGTTTAACTTATAACGAAGCCTACGTCCAGTTCCCAAGTATTCAACTCGAGTATTTCACTATAAAACTCCAAGTAGTAAATTTTCACGAGCCTCTCCAAGCTCACAAGTACATATTTTTCAATGTTCTTCAACCTTCCACACTCATAGTGTTTAACAAACTTTTATAAGCTCTCAACAAAAAATGTATAAAGTAACAGTCTCTCTCAATAGAGTGATTTCACTTTCTAAGGCACAAGGAGTTTGATATAGATATAACTTTCAAAAATATTGATGTTGTTGAAGTGTTTTGCAAATCTATTCTGGATGTTGTGGAATCATTTCTAATAAGGTAAGTTTAGTAAAAAGGTTCCTGCAAGAAAGAAGGCAATTTTTCTATGATTTTATTTCCTTTTAAGAATTTTGTCGTTACCAATAAAAAAATAATTCTAATTTGAATTTTGAAATATTACATAGTTATTATTAAAATCTTTAATAACAAACCTTGAGCTAATATAAAGAAGCAAAAGGTGGTCAGGAGCAAGGATGTGGTATTCTAAGAGCATGAGAGAGGTGTTGAAGTTTTGAGAGGAGATTTGCAAGTCAGTAGATGAAATTGTTAATTCTTCATCAATTACTTCCATTACTGAGCAGGCTACAACTGAAGGAGATGAAGTGTGTGACCAAGCACAAGTTAAGGATGTAACATCCCGGTCCCACCTAACGGGTCGGATCAGGGAAACGGGTCTATGAGAAGACCAATGAGAGAAGTAAGGAC
>JANIIA010000004.1:59337111-59347149 GCA_027478495.1 Erythroxylum alaternifolium | reverse complement strand
AAGAAGTGAAATTGGGAAGGTGTTCAGATGAAAATTATATATATATATATATATATATCTGTGTGTGTGTGTGTGTGTGTGATTAATGTGTGAAAATTTTAATGGTTTCTATCTAAATGTTTTATAAGTTATGCTTACTGAAAATTTATCTCTATGAGTAAGTTTTGTGCATTGTGAATCGTACATTAATTTTGTGATTATGGTGAGTCATTATAAATATTCCATGAAAAGGTTGTATATATGAATTGAGAGACTTGCTTAAATTAGATGGTATAGAAAATATATGAAGAATCATGCGAAATTTGTTAAGTTATTAATGTTGTTATATTAGGAATATTGTCTTGATTAGGAGGTTGTGTTGAAAATTTAAAACATTTTCCTTAAACCTATTGTTAGAGTGAAAATTGATTTGTTTGTTTGAAAATGTGTAATGAAGTGAGAAAAAGAGTACCCCGTATAAAAAATATGCTAATAAATATAATATTTAAATAAAAATGAATGAGAGACCTAAGTGAGGTGACTTAGGCAAATTTCCTTAGACAAGACCTAAGTGAGGTTGCTTAGGAAATAGACCTAAATGAGGTGACTTAGTTAATGAGATAGGGATTCCTAGTTTAAAGCGTTAAGGGAAATGAATAAAATCTTGATGAAAGACCTGTGTAATGAAATTAAGCTATATGAGTGCTTCATGCTCGATATGGTGTTGCTTGTTTAAGGGAATGATATTTTGTTAAATGTTTTTGATGAACTTTTTCCTTAATGATTGTGGTCATGCTTAATTTATGAATAGATTTCTTGCTTAAATCTTGATGTAAAAGGTTACAATCAACCTTATTCCTTGATACTGGAGTGTCGTAGAATATCTAATAGGCATGGTTGTGTGTAAACATAGATAGGAAACTTATGAGTTGTTTTATAAACCAAAATAGTTTTCAAAATAAAAATGAACTTTTCGATGCATGACCATTCATAGGAGAAATATTTTCCTTCACTAAGTGTAATATTCATGTTTTCCTTTCCTCTATTGCCCCTCCCCTTTAGGTAAAGGAAAGAAAGTTATCAGGGTGACTAGCAAGCAACATCAGTAGCAAGAAGAGGGAAGTTTAGTAGAGGATGACTGTGTTACTTGTCTTTGTTTTTATTCTCCTTATATTTTGAGTAGTTGATAACTTTAGTGTCAATATACTTCAAAGGGTTTAATGGGTTTGCAATGTAGTATGGATTATAATGATTTTACTTATGTCTAGGTTATTGTGTAGGACTTAGGACATTAGTAGTAAATCGTGAATTGGATTTTTAAAGACATTTTTAATGATAAATGAATTATGTGTTTTTGAATTTAGAATCTCTTGTTGAGTGAAAGATTAAATTGTAGCTAGTTAATAAGTAGGTTTAAAATATATAAGCTTGTATGGTTAGCTTGGAACTTTGGTCTTAGGTTAACACTATGCAGTCTACTTTACGCCTTATTTAGGTGCGGGTGTGATAGATAAGGATAACTTACACAAAGCTATTTGGATATTTTCATATTCATATATAGTCTTTATTGAATTGTCTTACTTCACATATGTTCTTCCTAATAGTAGGAGAATCAGAAGGCAAATCACAAACTAACTGGTTCAGGTTTCCACTTTACGAAATTAACAAGCTGGTTTAGATAACATAGTAATTGTAAAGCTACATCCCAATGAGGTTTCCTTGGTTAGTGCATGAACTGAGACAAAATGTTGACGCTATATACAATGCCTAGACGAGTGATAGTTAAATAAATGAGACGATCAATCAATCTTCTATAAGGAGAGGGATCTTCAAGCAATGGACCGTCACTGTCATTGAGTTTCAAATGTTATTCTATAGGAAAATTAGCAATACGTGCCCCCAATAGACTTGTATCTTCATGAATCTCCAAAGTGTATTTTCTTTGACTAAGATAAATATTTTTGGTAGAGCGAGACACTTCAATGCCAAGGAAATAGTTTAAAGCCAATAAATCTTTGATGTGGAATTTATTTTGGAGATAAGATTTCAAAGCTTCAATCGAGACATCATCATTGCCTATGATGATGATATCATCGATATAAACCAAGATGAAGATGTTGTTCAAACCTTGAATACAAGAAAATAATTAATAATCTACTTTAGATTTAGTGAAACCCATATCAGGCAAGGGATTGGAGAATTTTGAAACCAATTCCTTGAAGCCTATTTTAAGCTATATAAGGATTTGTTGAGCTTGCAGACCATATTCTCCCCCTAACAAAAAAAACCTAGTGGAATTTTCATGTACACTTCTTCAAGATCATCATGTAAAAAGGCTTTATGTACATCCAACTGTTGCAAACTCCAGCCTTTGGTGGTGACAATAGTAAGTAAACATCTGACAGTAGCAAGTTTAGCAACGGGAGTGAATGTCTCGTGATAATCAAGCCCCTCTCGTTAAGTGTAACCTTTTGCAATAAGACGAGCTTTATATATTTTGACTGTGCCATATACATTAAATTTCATCTTATAAAACCACCTGCAGCCAATGGGATGCTTTCCTGGTAGAAGAGGAGTAATCATCCAAGTATTATTGGATTCAAGTGCTTGGATTTCTTTTTCCATTGAGGAAGTTTCACTGCCTAAGAAAAAAATTTATGTTCTGGAATGGACTGAATAGATGCTAAAAAAAACACGATGAGAAGGAGAAATGTTTTAATAAGTAAGAAAATTAGAAAGAGGAAACTTTGTGCCTATAGAAACTGTCGTCAAAGAGAGATTGGCGGAGGAAGAATACCAATAAAATCTTTTAAGTGATGTGACATTTTTGTTGTTCTATTTGTCTGATGAGGAGGATTTATCTTTGTTGAGGTGAGATGTCTTGGTGATCATTTTGATGTGGAATGTCATTTGGTGAGTTGGAAGAAAGATTTAGCTAAGGTGAATGGCTCAAGGGCTGTAACTCAGATACAGGAAAAGGAAGTATTAGATTGGACTTTATGGCAATGGATGGAAGATCATGGAAAGGAAAGACAGTTTCATGGAAACGAACTACGTGACTAGTATACATTTTTTGTGTCTCAAGATCATAAATACGATATCCTTTTTGTCCAAAAGAGTAACCAACAAATATTCCAGGTTTAGCTCGTGCATCAAATTTATTTTTATGATGAATATTGTCAGCAAAGTATAAGCAGCCAAAAATACATTAATGTTGAAAGTTTGGTTTCATACCAAAAAGAGTTTTATAAGGATATTTTCCAAATAAAACTTTAGTAAGAACTCGATTAATAATATAAGCGGCAGTGAATATACATTCTCCCTAAAATTTTAATGGTAGTTTGGCTTAAAAACGCAAGACACGAGCAACCTCAAGTAAATGTCTATGCTTGTGCTCCATCATACAATTTTGTTGTAGGGTGCTTACAAAACTATGTTCATGGAAAATTCCTTGTTCTTGAAAAAAGGCTTAAGTTCTTTTTGGTCAAAAAATTCAAGACCATTATTAGTTCAAATTTTCATGACTTGTCTTTGAAACTGTGTTTTCAAATTTTCAAATTTTAAGGTAATGCTTAGTTTCTAATTTTTGTTACATCTAATATACCCATGTAGTGTGTGAGAAATCATCGATAATGGTTAGAAAATAACGAGCACCACTATGAGAAGCAATTGGAGAAGCACCCTAAATGTTAAGGCGGATTAACATAAAAGGTTGAGTTGAAGAAATAGTACTCAAAGGAAAACTAAGTCTGGTTTGTTTTGTAGTTGGTCAAACATGACATAAACAATTATTAGGAAAAGGGACACCATAACTGTTTTTTGATAGTTGAAGTAGTCGAGATGAAGAAAGATGTCTTAAGCGCCAATGCCATAAATCAAAAGGGTTCTTACGAATGGAAGCAGTGAAGGAAGCATCTGGTTGGAAAATGTAAAGACCTTGTTCTTTATCGGAACCAATCTTCTTCTTCATTGATTAGTCCTACAAGTAACAAGAATCAAGGAGAAAAGTGATTGGACAATTCAAAGATTTTGTTAATTGGCTGACAGATAAAAGATTACGATAAAATGAGGGCATATAAAAACTTTATCAAGTGATAGAGAATGCTTTAAGTATGAAGTGTCAGAATGTGTAATATTGAATTGGTCTCCATTTGGAGGAGTAACAAGTTGTGGGGAATTTAAAAGTTGATTGGAATTAAGCAAGGATTTGTCTGAAACCATAAGATCTAAGGTTTGCTATAGGTTGGGAACTACCTGGAGAAATCAAAGAGAGGATTTTGGCATATCGATCAAATGTGAAAGTTAGAGCATTAGAATTTAAATAAATTGAATTGCCAATAAAATTAGGTTATTGATGCGTAGACGGTCCTATAGTATTGGATGCAAGGGCAGGAGATTGCGAAGATTAAGTGCGCTGAGGATGGCGGGTGCCGCTTTTCATAACAGGTTTGCCTTTTGGATAACCATGTAGTTTATAGCAATTTTTAATGGTGTGATTATCTCGTTTAAAATCACGACAAAAAGCACCTTTGTTGTTTGATTAAGTGGGAATGGATTCCAGAGCAGTGGTTTCAACAGTGGATTTAGTGGTGAAACGAAGTGATCGTTGTCACTCTTATCGAAGGAGCAAGCTGTAAGCTTTATTAACAGAGGGTAATGGTTCCAATAGTAAGATCTGACTTCTAAGAGCAGAGTATGACTTATTAAGACCCATCAAAAATTGTATGAGTAGTTTTTTGTTGCTCAAAATGAAAATTGGCTTTGGAGACATCACAAGAACATAGAGTAAGGTAAGAAAGAGTGGAAAGCTCATCCCAGAGTGTCTTAAGTCTATTGTAATAGACAATAATAGATGAAGAGCCCTGTTCTTATGTGGCAATCTATCAGGTTTATTAGCTCAAGGTTTATTATTAATGATTTTGATGATAACCTCATAATATTTGAAAATTTAAATTAGATTTATTTTATTTATAATTAACGGTTTAATTCTTAAAAGGAAATAAAATCATAAGATAAATGATTCCTTTCTTATAGGAAACTTCCTAATGAACTTAACTTATTTATTTCACAATATCCGGAAGAATCTTGTTATCATTGGAGTTATTTCCTTTTATTTTAATAGTTAATTATCAAAAGGAAATAAAATCATAAGAAATGCACTTCCTTTCTTACAGGAGCCTTCTTTATGAACTTACCTTATTAGAAATGGTTTATCCAAAAGGATCCCACTAATTATGAAAGCCATATATTAGCCTCGTAATTATTGGAAGATTTTTGGCAAAGGTGACATCGAAGTTATTTAGATATAAATTCATCCAGTTAACTAAGGATGCAAGTGAAGCAACGACTATTTAAAAGAAATGTCTACTTAAGGGAAGAGCCATTGCTTTTGCAAAAACATATTAGACTCTTGAAATACATCTATAGCATCAATTCTCTTGAAACTGATGTCATTGTCAAATCTCTTATGCTGTAGAAAGTGAAAATTCTTTTTGAGAAAGGTCACTAAAGCTTATATCGAGTAAATTAAATTTTCATCTGTTGAAAGCTTGTAGAGGCTAGCTAAATACTACTAGTTTAGAAGGTTGGAGAAACTTAAAAAATATGTATTCGTGAGCTTGAAGAGGCTCGTCAAATCACTACTTGGGATTTTAGTGAAACACTCAAGTTAGATACTTGGAGACTGGATGTAGGCTTAGGTTATAAGCCAAACCAGTACAAATCGGCTACGTCATTCCTCTCTCTCTTTTTAACTTTTAAATTTTCGTCGTATAGTTTTTTTTTCATTTTTGTATAAGGCTCCTTCACTTTTATAATAGACTCCTTCACCCCCTCTTATGTGTATTTGCTTTGTCAGGGTTAACTTAAAGATGCATGGTGCGTTACTTGAGGAGAACCTTCCTTCCAAATCCTTCCATATTTCATGGGCTGGAGATTTGTGAAGGATGTTACTGGCAATATCAAGGGACATGGCATCTAAGAGCCATGAAACAACCATATCATTAGCACAGTTCCAAGCTGGAAAAAAAGGAGAGTCCAAGTATAAAGAATCAATTGAATTTTATTATTCGCTGCATGAGTATTATGAAGTTTATTATTTCATGGGCTGAAGATTTCTAATGTATTATTCGTTGCATGAGTATAAGTTTATATACAGTTATAGAGAGACAATTGAAGAATAAAGAATCAATCTAAATTGATTTTGTGATCTTAGATGCTTGATTTTAGCAGTTGATTTGAAGCCAAAAATTTGGGAGGAAATATTTTGAATTTCATCATTTGTTATTTGAATGAGAGTTGCTAAGCAATATAGCACCTATAATATTTTGTGTTAGACCAGTGTTGAAGTCATCTTTACAAAAATTTTAGAGTTTTATTCTATAAAAGGAAAAGAGGGGTGAAGAGTCAAAACAAGAGAAAGAAAAGGCCAAATTAGAGCATCTTGGGATAAGATAGGAGGAAGTTTATAGGGGAAAAAAAGGAGATCCTATCAAGATTCAATTGAAAACATCAAAATTTCAAGATCTATAAGATGTGATCTTATGTTTTGTTATTTTTCTTGTTTATTGTTGGTTTTCTTTTTTTTATGAACTAAATCCTCAATTAAGATTAAAGATATAAGTTATGAGTGATTTCAATTCTTGATGTATGATTAGTTATTTCTTAGGTTAAATTTATTCACTTTGATCTTAATTTTTGAATTTATGCATGACAATTATAGATTCAATCTTAAGAGTTCTATGAAGCACTAAAAATTATAATATTTTCATTAAGAGAATAAATAATTTAGATCAAGAGGTAGAGATATTATATACTACTATGATAAATAATAGATTAACTATTCTAAATAAGTTTGATTAGATTAATTGTGTATTGAGAAGTGGTAATTGCTTAACTAGATATACTTGTATACTTAGAAAGAAGACAAAGATATTTTAGGTTATTTGTTATTTCGTCTTTGATATGTAACCTTGCTTGATAATTGAAATTTCTCATAATTGAAAACTAAAACCCTAAATCCGCAAGTGCAAACTTGGATGATCTACTTCTTACAAACCTTGAAAACGAGTGGATACACAGACAAAACAACATATGAAGGAGAGAAGAGATAGATGTAAATCAGAACAATGTTATAGACATTAATAACTATGGTGACAATAATAATATTGTTGGTGGTGTGGAGAGTAGTAGCAACCTAAAATTTGTATGAGAATATTCAAATCAGTGTAATGAATCTCGTACCGTACTGTCTAAAAAATGTTACAAAATAGGATCTTTTGGTACCAGATCAAAACAATGGCCTGTACCAACCTATTTTACCTAGTATCGACCAGTACTGAAAATTTTAAAAAAATTAGGAGCATTTCTGCGAAAAATGAAAATTAAACCCACCCCTAAAACCCGACTCTGCTACCTTCTTCTTCCTTTTTTATTTTTTCTCTCACTCTCACTCTCTCTCTTCTTCACCATCATCATCTCTTTTTATTGCTAGTAATATAATATTTAAATTCATATAGTAAATAATAGTTATATTTTTTCCACAAAGAATACTTTAAAATATGTTTAAATGAAAATTAAAAGGCATCAAATTTTTGTATTTCTTTTTTAAATTGTTAATATAAATATAACTATATTTTATTATTAATAATAGTTGCATATTAAGATAGAAATATATATTTTTTATCATTGAAAATTAAATTTAAGATAGAAACTATATTTTATTATTGATAATAATTATTCTTTTTATTTGATAATTTAATGTAATTATTATTTATTATATGATAAATTTGTAATATTTTAAATATTTTGTATTGTTATTAATTTTATATTTCTATGATGATAAAATAATCTTTTTCATATTAATTGTGGTTATTATTTATACGTAGAATATGTGAAAATAATGTTAAAATAAATAAATTGTTTTTATTTTAAATTTTTATTATTATGATTTTTTGAGATAAGGTTGATTTAAATTATACAGTACAATATTGAAGGATTATTTTGCAATTTAAAAAAAATTAAGAACTATTTTATAAATTTAAAAAATTGCCCGAAACGATACTTGGTATTGACCGGTACCAATACTGTACCATACCAGAATCCAATCTGATACCAGGTCTAGTATGGTATTAATAATATTGATTCAAATGCCTATCATTAGTGCTACTCCTTCATATATCAACTTAACAATAACAATGTTGTTAGTGGTGTGGAGAGCAGCAACTACCTAAAGATCGTATGAGAATATTCAAATGTCTATCATTAGTGTTACTCTTTCATATATCAAGTTGAGTCAGAGGGTTACAAGATCAACTAATTTCATCTTCACTTATTGACGATTTTTAGTATATTGTCAGGGGAGACACTGTCACCTTCATTAAGGAATGTTATCTTATAATCTAGACACTTCCTTTGAATGGTCTCACTGAAGACAAGCTGCGAATGAGATGTTTTTTATATTGAATGAGAGATCGAGAAAGGATCTAGTTACTCTTGATAGATATGAACTCTTTTGAATGTTGGAATCAAGTATATGATGTTTTTATATTGCAATTCATTCCTACAAATTCAAACTTGCACTACAACAAATAGTACATTTAACGACGAAACTAAAGATCACGAAAGAATAAAAAATTATGGAAAATTAGTATTTGCGACGAAATAATATCGTCGCTAAAATCATCATTCAATCCTGGTAGCAAAACAACATCTACGACAATTTCCAGAAGTCATCACAAAAAATAGTTTTCAAAAAAAATAATTCATTAGTAGAAAGTATGACCGATGATAATAGAGAACATCGTACATAGTTTTCTGCGACGTTTATTTTTCGTAGATAAAACTTTTTCCCTACTAAATCCTAATTCGTTGGTAATTGCATGTTTTTAGTGATGATTTTACTTTAGTAGTAGAATATTTTTAGCTACTAAGTTCTTGTTGTAGGAAAACATTTTTAGAGGCATTTTCTAAACATAGGTAAAAACTTTTTGTGACGAATTAGGTTTTGGTAGCGAATAGGTTTTTGTGACTTTTTGTTTTTGTAACAAAACACTTTTAGCTACAAATATGTTGTTGTAGCGAAATGTTTTTAGCCACATCCTGTATACGTAGCTAATAATCTTTAGTGACGAAATGTGTTTGGTAGCTAATATTATTTAGTGACAAATTTTAAATTTGAATATAATATAATTATAATTGTTAAAAATGAATTTATTTCAATTTATTACACTTTTTATGACTTTTTGTGACGAATTTGTTTTGTTAGTTAATATTATTTAGTGACAAATTTTAATTTTGTATTTAATAATTATTATAATTGTTTAAAATGAATTTATTTTGAAATCAAAACAAATTGAAAAATTAAAATTATTGATTTTATAATTAATCTTAGTAACATATTTTTTAAATAATAATAAATTGAAATAAAATAAACATATAAAATGGAATGCATTTTTATATAAAAAATATTTACACATCATTTACAAACTAAGAATCTTCATCTGAGTCACTACCATTAACATATGCAGAACCTAGTGTTTGTTTAACAAATTTTTAAAGCTTGTTAACTTCTTTAATATTACGATCTAACTTAGTCTTCAGTGTCTTGTTGTCCTCTTGAAGCACCGTCAATAATGCTGGTCGGGACGAAGAGGCAACAACAGGCTTAGGGCCATAACCAAGACCCTTGATATAGCCCAATCATGTACCAAGGACATTGTTCCAAATGTCATCAACATTAGGCTGATTTCCCTCAGCCAATGACGTCTGCAACAAGTCCTGCATCTTGTCCTACAATATAAAGTAGAAAATTGAGTTAACTAAAATATAATTACTTACTATTACATAGAAAAATAAATTGTAATATTAATTTATTTGTACTTACATAATTGCTTTGTGCCTCTTCAGACGTCCAGCCTTGACCTTCCTTGTAATGTGTGTGCTTATAGAGTGTGATCCTATCACACTCTTACCCTTGAAGTTGTGTTTGACTCTATAATATGAATTTAAAAAATTATAACCAATTAGAATTTATTGTATTCAAAAATAGAATAATAAATT
>JANIIA010000004.1:59314455-59330454 GCA_027478495.1 Erythroxylum alaternifolium | reverse complement strand
ACGATATCCGCTTACCGCTACTACATTAATTTGTTTTAACGGAAGTGATTTCTTTTATATTTGGTTGCAGGCGACAGTATCATCACTACGCGACAACGAATACAAATCAGCTTGTAAAACTCAACTTTACGAGGTTATTTTAGACTTTTTGGGCCCAGGTAAAACCTAGTTTTTACCCTAATTAGAAAAGACTACAGAAGGGGAGCAGGACCCTAATTTTGGTGCCTCCATTCTTGCCACTTTTGGAAAAAGCTAAGAAAGAAGAAGCTTATAGAGACAGAAGAAGAAAGAAGAAAGGGATCTACCTTGGGTGCTTCCATTTCCAAACCTTTCAAGTTGTACTCTTTTCTTTCCATCTCTTATTTGTTCATATGATGTATGAGATACAATTGATGATGATGAATCTTGGATTAAGGGTGTTCTAACTTTTCCTTAGGGATTTTGTGATTATTTGTTATAATTGCATGCTTCGGTAATAAATCGAGAGACTAAATCTAATGCAAAATGATTGAATTGGTTAATGAGTGTTAAACAACCTAATAGACCACGCAAATAATCAAATTAGTAATTATACAGAGAGATATCTCGTATGAGGACCCGATTGTTTAATAGAATGTTTAAGATCTGATTACGTTGTGGGCTAATTGTTAATCGAGAGATTACATTTTCACTAACGCAACTTAACTAGGGCTTAGTGATTATAACTTGAGAGAAAGTAATTCATCCTTGTATATTCTAAAACTGACACCACATTAACACAAAAGCAACTAAGTTAGCATTATTGATAGGATAAATCTCCTCTCCCTTAATTTGTTAATCTTCCTTGGTTGAAATTCAATTTTCAATTGGAGGTAAGCAATTTTGATTTCTTGTGTGTTAACTTTACAATTTAATTTTCAATCAATCCATATTCATGAATTTAATCTTCTGTTTAGTTTTTATTTTCATTTTAATAATCCTTTCAGGCCTTAGATAACTTAGAATTAGATTAGTTCACCAACTCCTCGAGAGATCGACATCTCATATACTACATTCACAATCTGTGAATTTGCGGTGTATTGAGGGTTAAGAATTTATAAAACTTGCCACTCAATTTGATCAATAGTTAGCTCGGGAAAGGCATTTACAACACAAGGGGAACACTTGATTATATACATTTTGACCTTTGGGGGCCTGCCAGGGTGACTTCTAAAGGAGGCGCTAATTATATGTTGACAATTATTAATGACTTTTCCAGAAAAGTCTACGTGTTCTTTTTGAAGAAAAAGAGTGATGTGTTTGTGACTTTCAAACAATAGAAAACCATGATTGAAAAGCAGACAGGGCAATAAGTTAAGCATTTATATACTGACAATGGTATGGAGTTTTGTTTTGATGAGTTTAATGCCTTCTATAATATAGAAAGAATTATGAGGCACTTAATAGTTCCTAGTATCCCACAGCAAAACGGTGTGGTAGAGCGAATGAATAGGACTTTGATGGAGAAGGTACGGTGTATGCTCTCCAATTCTGGTTTACCTAAGTCATTTTGGGTTAAAGCAACAATTACTGCATGCTTCCTTGTTAATCGCTCTTCTTCGACGGCCTTGAGAAAAAGAATCCAGAAGAGGTATGGTTTGGTTCTCCTGCTAATTATTATGATTTGAGAATTTTTGGTAGTCTTGCATATGTTAATGTTGACAATGAAAAGTTAGAACCTAGATCCAGGAAGTGTATCTTTCTTAGCTACAAGTCAGTTGTGAAGGGGTATAAGTTATGGGATCTTGAGAGCAGCAAAGTCCTTGTCAAAAAATTTGTTATTTTTGGTGAAACTGCTATGCTTATGGATTTTTCTTCTAATGTTTTGGATGATAAAGATCAACAGAGCTCACAAGTGCAGGTAGATTTTGATATAGGGATAGAGAATAATCTAGAAACTGTGCCCCAATCTAGTCCAGAGATAAAAAGACGATGCTGAGACATCCACTTAGTCACCATAGGGTTGTATAGCTACAGAGAGACCTAGAAGAGAAATTAGACCTCCACAGAGATATGTTGAGGATGATTTGGTTGCTTTATGCTTTGACAATATTGAGTTCAGTGAAGAACCTTCTACCTATTTTGAGGCAGTTAGTTGTGAAGACCCTAGCAACTGGATGATAGCCATGCAAGAAGAGATGGAATCCCTTCATAAGAATGGTATTTGGGATTTAGTGAGATTACCTGAAGGTAAAAAAGTTATTTGTTGAAAATGGGTATTCAAGAGAAAGGAAAGTACGTCAAGAGTTGAAGAAGTCAGGTACAAGGTCACGATAATTGCTTAGGGTTATAGTCAAATTCCAGGAGTAGACTTCATATATGTGTTTTCTCCAATTGCAAAATATAGCTCAATTCGAGCTTTGCTTTTGATTGTGGCTATGTATGATTTTGAGTTTGAACAGTTGGATATCAAGACAAAAATCTTACATTGAGAACTTGGGGAAAACATCTACATGCAGCAACTAGAGGGTAGCTACAGGGAAGGAGGACCGTATATGTTTGCTGAAAAAGTCCCTATATGGTCTAAAATAGTCACCTATATAATGGTATAAGAGGTTTGACTCATTCATGATTACTCAAGATTTCAAAAGATGCAATTACGATAATTGTGTCTATTATAAAAAGGTTATTGATGGGTCATTTGTTTATTTACTCTTATACGTTGATAATATGTTGATAGCAACCAAAGATAAATCAGAAATAGTAAAGTTGAAAGCCTAAGTTAGTAGAGAGATTGAAATAAAAGATTTGGGTGTAGCAAAGAAGATACTTGGCATGGAGATTTTGAGAGACAAAAAAGCAAGTAAATTGTATTTAACGCAAAAGGATTATAATGAGAAATTTTTTCATATATTCAATATGCAAAATGCAGAACCTGTTACGATTCCATTAGCTACACATTTAAGACTTTCATCTGCTTTATCTTCTAAATTAGATGAAGATATTAATTATATGTCGCGAGTCCTACATTCTTGTGCAGTTGGATCTCTCATTTATATTATGGTGTGTACACGTCCAGATTTATTGTATGTTGTTAGTGTAGTTAGTAGATACATGACGAATCCAGGTAAAGAGCATTTGAAAGCAATTCAGTGGATTTTGAGATACTTGCGTGGCTCTATTGATGTTTGTTTAGAATTTGGGAGAACTAGATAAGGGATTGTTGGGTATGTGGATTCTGATTTTGCAGGTGATTTTGATAAGAGAAGACCATTTACAAGACATGTGTTTACTATTAGTGGTTATGTTATTAGTTGGAAAGCTTCTTTACTGACTACTATGGCCTTGTTTAACACTGAGGTCGAATACATGGCAGTTACTTCCACAAAACTCGAAAGTGCATCAAAGAAAGATCACTATTTGCTTTTTTCAAAAACTTAGGATTTGCATTTGATTCAAGTTTTAGAAACATTATAATATTGAAGTTTTTATATAACAGGTTTTACAGAAATAAAAATTTTATTTATTTTTATTTTGAAACCATTTTATTACATTCCACAATGTTATGACAATCAAGGAGAATTTAGTAAAGAATTCTATAATAAAATATTCGGTGGCCTGTGATGCTAGGATTAATATAAAACGTTCATCTCAAACTTCGATAAATAGAGTGGCTCGCATCATTTAAACTAGGGAAGATCATGTTCATAAACATTTCCAAATTCTTCCACAGTTTTATTAACGGTGTCGTATTAAGAATAGTCAAAGTTTCACTAAGTTGCTTGTCAAAAAAAAATAACATCAAGTCTACCAAAAAACCCACAAAAAAAAGACTAAGACTTTGTCAAATAGCAAAATACAGAGTAAACGTTTCTTGCTTTGGATGACAATGGGATTTTTGCGATAAGAATGCTGTTAATATATTGTTCTAATAAAAAATATCTAAGTGTAACCAGTTATGTACGAATTAAACTAATAACAATTCATTCTAATTCAAGTTTAAGAGAATTATAAATTTAAAAATAGTTATTTATTAGTTAATTAATTTTTTAATAAGTTTGTGAAGTTTTCTGATATAAAATTCAATACCGACCACTTATGTAAAGTGTCATAAAAATATTTAATTATCTTAAAATAAGTACTAAATTATATCTTTACCTGAAAATTAGGTTTTTTGATATTTGATAACTAATATCATTAATGTAATTTACTGTTACTAGTTTTATTAAATTTAAACGATCATTCATTATTACTTTTTAAGCTCGAACCTTTTCCCACTTTAGAAAGTTTGTGCTGGATGTGAAATGATTTATTAGGCAGGAAGGTCACTTCTACGTGAGCTCTGAAAAAGGCAACTAGTTCTACCAAGACTCTTATACTTAAATAAGTTAGAATGTTGGACCTGAAGGCCATGAAGAACAGGAATTTGGAGTCAGTTAAATCTCAAGCCGTTAGATAGATATCAAGAACTAAACTCATTGGGTCGAATGGGAAGTTGTTTCAGGCTCTTCCTGAAGCTTGATTTGGTTCCATACTCATTATAAGAAATGTAACATTAACCTTAGAACAAAGAGGATCATGAAGAACTATAACAAATCACAACCGAGAAAAAAGGAACAGCTTGGTTTTCAAATACAATGCAACCTTATTCATTCATCCGTAGTTTTATCTTAGTCTGTCTCGAGTGTTGACTGCTCCAAATGGAAGGAGTTAATTCTTTATAGGATAGAATCCACTGATAGTCCATCCTCCATCAACCACAATTACTTCACCATTGATATATGAAGCAGCAGGGAAGCAAAGAAATGCCACCACTGATGATATATCCTCCGGCAATCCAGGTCGGAGGAGGGGGATTTGACCCATTGCCCGAGTAAAATGTTCAGCGAAAGCAGGATTCTCCTGCAAAAGATATGAAGGATTAAGTACAGCACTAGGTCATTTTTTTTTGCTAATCAAACTGCTTGAAATCGTCAAAGTACAGCAACCCTGTTTATTTATATGTTAATAAAACAACTCATTTTGTATTGAAAAGCAATTCGGTATCAGGTGAAAGTTAAACCAAACTATTGTTTCGATAGCATTACCTGGATGAATAAACTTATATGAGCATTTAGAATGAAATAGAAAAGTCACAAGTGAGCATATAAAGAATAGAACGCAAACCATAGCAGCTTCGACGATTGAGGTTTTGATCAGGCCAGGTGCAACAGCATTAGTACGGATATTGTCCTTAGCCCATTCACAAGCCAAGAGCTTGGTGCTGTGATTAATTGCTCCTGCAAATTAACATAGTCTCTTTATCTTCCTTAAGATTCTTATATCAATTGATCGTTGGAAGCTAAGGAATGAAAGTACCTTTAGATGCTGCATAGACAGTACTACAGGGGCCTCCTACTATACCCATAACAGAGGAAATATTTATGATGCTTCCACCTCCTGATGCCTTTAAAAGTGGGTGTGCAAGTTGACTTAAGTGATATGCAGACTCAAAATTGGTTCCCATCACAATTCCAATATCTTCATGGCTGTAATCAAGAGCTTCTTTAGGTATAGCCGTTCCAGCATTATTGACCTGACCAACAAACATATTTATTCTCCTGAAAGTATCATTGATGAAAGGAACCGACAAAAGGGAATACCACCATTTTATTACCTGATCATCTGATATATTGGTATTTGGCTACTAGCTAAGTACAAGAGGAAGAGTTAAGCAGATATAAACAGAAGTTGAGCTTACAAGTATGTTGAGCTTTCCATGAAAAGTGGTGGACACAGTCTCCATGAGTTTCTCCCTTTGGTCCCGATGCAAAACATCGCATACCGATCCTGTCACTTTGAACCCTTTGCTTGTCCATTCTTG
This sequence comes from Erythroxylum alaternifolium, assembly GCA_027478495.1. NCBI lineage: Eukaryota > Viridiplantae > Streptophyta > Magnoliopsida > Malpighiales > Erythroxylaceae > Erythroxylum > Erythroxylum alaternifolium. The sequence continues at coordinate 59,324,633 of JANIIA010000004.1, read as the reverse complement.
TAAGCATTGGTCAATTTCCTCTTGTTTCCGAGAACAGAAGTGGACAGCCACTCCCAACCCTGCTAACTCTTCAACTATGCCGTGCCTATAGTTACATATCACAACCATGAGACATATAAACATATGCATCCCTAAATTTAAGGACTTCAGATACGATTTAATCGAAGAAAACAGAAAGAGCAGTCATAATACATACCCTATGCCACGAGTTCCACCAGTAACAAGAGCATTCATGCCTTGGAGAGACCATCTACTCTGTGCTCCAGTGGCTGCCATTCTTTCTGATTCTTTTCGAAAGGTGAGAGTTTAGCAGAAAAGAGTCTGAGGAGTTTCGGATGAAGTTGGATATATATGACCGTACGGTTGTCCTTATTCATATTGTTGACCTTGTGAAATTAGCCATCGAGATGATTTAGCGCTAAAGAAATTAGCTAAATGTACGATCAGTTTTTGCGTCATAGACCACGCTATGTTCTTGATATGCTTGTTAGACTCGCAAAACATTATTGCCTATGACTGAGCCGCCATGGGCACATGGTAGGCCATATCTGTTCCAGGTTGTTAAGTCAAGGTCAATTTGGAAGGCTGATGAACATTTAAAAGCATTATTGGTCAAAATTAGATGAATGCTACATTCTAATTTCAAAGCCTGCAACCTTTTTATATTAGGGGAACATTAATTTTGACTTCTCTATTCAAATTTAAATTTTAAATTTTTAGATCTTGCTTTTCGATGACTTTATGCATTCCACTCTAATTATTACCTTAATCTGTCCTTTAATTTTAGCTTCAAATGATGAAAATTAATTAAATTAGCAGTAGCCTTGGAGCATTAATTTGAATTTTTCTTTTCTTTGCGTACATTTTAAAGCATATACAGAATTGTTCAAACCCAATTTGTACAACTTGACTGAGGCACCAAAGTTCCATTGGTAATTTGGGGCATGCTAATCTTTATATGTTCTGGTTAGATTTGACAATTTGAATTTAAACTATAAATAACACGTTCACCTTAACAGGGTATTTAGTTAACTGAAATAACTATTTCATTCTTGATTTATTCTTGATAATAGGTTATTCTCTTATTCAGGTGAAGAAAATATATAATTCAAGGGTTTACTTATTCCCTATCTTTTTTTATTCCAAGATTATTCCAAGTGGTTGAAGTAAAATTGAGGACATGTTGGATAATAATATTTTTAAGGAATTCACATAATTACTTAGCTATAATAATAATAATAATAATAATAATAATAATAATGTAGTTAGTGAAAACCGCTTGGATATTTTGATCTTTTTGTTAGTTATTCATTTATCATTCTAAATTATATTTTCAAACTAAACATTGACATTACATCTTTGCTAGAAATTCTTAAGAATAAACACAATTAAATAACACTCATTCCATTATATTCTTCATTTATTTTATTCATAAAGAATCACCATTTTATTCTTTATCTATTTTAGCAGGTGAGCCAAACACTCTGTAAGGCTTTAACAGCTTACAAATTTTTCATGAATTTTAAATAACCAAAATCCATTTAGTTTCGACTACTACTGTTTGACTTTTTAGTTTTTATATTAGATAAAAACAATTATTAGGTTTAATATTACTAGTCTAATATGAATTTTGTAATTAGTCATCATATCATCATATTTATTGTGAGGCATTGGCTCGTTTGATAGACAACCAATCAACTATTTTTTTAGTTGATTAGTTGTCTTCAGCTGTTTGATTCAAACAGCTACGAAAGCTGTTTGAAAACTAGTAGATCCAATGACTAATTTATGATAAACAACCAAAAATGAAAATGCTCCTACATAGAAACGTTTTCATCAATCAGCCAAATTTTTAACTATCAAAAGTCAATTGTACCATTTAATTGAGGTTCTTAGATGCCTATGTTTTAGAAACAGTGTTTGTTCTTATAATTGTTTTATGCAGTTATAGGTTAGAAATAAAATGTTGACCTTAAATGAAAATGAAAATAGAAAGAGTTACATAAAATTTTCATAGATGATGAAACAGTACAGGTGAACATGACTTCTCTAAAATCTAAATTCTTATAAGAATATTCAACGAAATATTAAGATATATAATATTTATACCCTTATTTTTTAAAAAAAGTTATGTCTTCATAAGTCATTTTAAACATAAATAATTAATATTAAATAATTAATTTTATCAAATATTTCTAACAAATAGCTAAAGTAATTCGCTATCAACTAACAGACGATAAAATCAACTAATTGGCAAACAGGATGATCGTCTTCTTTCAAGAATGATAAGTGATATCCTTGATTTGCTACTTAGCCACTCAAAATATTATTATCCAAGGCTGAGCAGCCAGGGCCTCAGGTAGGCTATATCCGTTCCAGGTTGTAAAATCGAGGTCAAAACCGATGAAAGTCAGAAGTATGATACACATCAATTTCAAAGCCTGCCACTTTTTCATATTACCGGAAAATTAACTATATTTTTAATTACTAATTAATTTTCTTAAAAAGTCAGACGTATGATAGATACGCATCAATTTCAAAGCTTACAACATTTTTAAATTACCGGAACATTATTATATTTTTCAATTATTAATTAATTCTTGATTCTAAATCCTTATTTCTGATGACTTTGTGCATTCAACATGGTAAAAAAAAAAATTACCTTCCTCTGTCTTTTAATTTTTACTTCTAATGATAAAAGTTAAGATCATGTTTGTTTGCATTTATATTTATATTTCTATTTATAGTTTTCTGTTTTTGTTTTTATTTTTGTTTTTATTTTTGTTTTTTTTTTTCAATTTAATAAAAAATCCATTTATTTAAGTTTTTATTTCTATTTTTAGTTTTGGTTTCTTCAAGTTTTCAAAATTTATGAAAACCACAAAAAGTTATTTTTAAAATTTTCTATTCCCTTTTTTATAATTTTCTACTAAATAAATATATTATTTAATAATTAATAAATTAATCATTATAAAAATTTTGAATAATTTAATTATTAATAAGAATTATGAATAATTTTATTAATAAAAATTATGGATAATTTAATTTCAATTAGTAATCTATTTAATTTTTAATTTAATTTAATTTAATTAATAATTATTAATGAATATAATTAAATTTAAAATATTTCAAAATATATACATTTCAAATCAAATTTTGATTTAATAATTAAAATATATTTAAAATAGATATTAATTTATAAATGAATTTCAATTTGAAATTATTTATTTTAATAAAATAAAATAATTTTAATTGATAAATTATTAATCAATTTAATTAAATAAAATAATTTCTCTTTAAGTTTTACCTAATAAGTAATTATCATTAATAATAAAAATATAACTATATTAACATTAATAGCCAAATAAGTTTTTATTTTTATTTGAAAGAAAAACAAAAAATAAAAACCATCAAAAAATAAAAGTGAAATCAAACGGTTCCTAAATAATATACCAATAGAAATCACAATATATTAGGTTGCATAAGCACAAGCTCGACTCAAAATTCGACAAATTTATGTTACATGATTTGAGTCTAGGCTTGAACTTGAAAAAATCGCTTAAAATAATATTGTTTTAAGTAAATTTCACAAAATAATGTCATTTTGATCTTAAGTCTTAAGTTTCAAAACAATGTCGAATTGGAAAGTTTACCTAAAACGATATTATTTTAGATACATCGTCTAACATAATTTGAATCTAATAAAGAACTTGTTCAAATTGAACCAAATTTGTTGATTTCGGATCGAACCCTAGCCAAACTACAATCTTTCCATGAAAAACAAATTATTGTGGGCTAAACTGGAATTGGCCTAAGCTTAATTAAGTTTTTTCTTTGGCCAAAATTGTATTCTGAACTCAAACATTTTCATCAAAATATAAATTAAACTTAGAGTATTCAATTTGAACTATAACTTTGTCAAAAACTATAAATGAACCACTAAGTAAATGAATATTTTAGCAAAGTTAAGTTTTGTCAGTTAACTGTCATATTATTATTAACGTAGCACATATTTCTCCTTTTTTAATCACTAAATGTGCCTCATTACCATGTCTATGCCTCGTGGCAATGTAAGGTCTAAGAATTTGATTTTATTAAATTATATTAATTTGTATTTTAAATTCTTTATAAAGCCTAATTAATTTAAATAAATTATAATTAAAATAACTTAATTAAATTTCGTGTATGAATCCCATCCCTAATCCCTAAACTTTCACCCAATTCTCCCTATTCAGGCCTCTCACCAATTGCTCCTCCATCGACTCATTCAATTTCTTAAAGTTACTTTTTGTAAGTCTTTTACACTAGTCACCTTATCTTTGTACATGGAGTTATTCTATAGGTCGTTTAATAGCTTCGTTAAGTGATAAACTCTGCCCAAAGTAAATAAAGATGCAAGAAGGAAGGTGTAAAATACTCTCTTCCTGCATACGCTGTACAAGTTCTACTGCTGTGTTTATAAAGCCAAAGTTTGTTACACGAGAGAGTTTGAATTCAACTTAGATTTTACAAGATAAATTGTATATAAACAAAGATAAGATATCTAAAGCTAGTCATATATATCGCTACAAACAGAGAAGATTACGCTTGCTGCTAAGAAGGATTATGCAGAGAAGATTGCATATAAGATTATTGTTGAGAAGATTACGCATGTTGTTGACTCTCTTTATCACTCTCCCTCAAGCTAGGTAGGGGAGCATGCGAAATGCCAAGCTTGTACCTTAGAAACTCGAATTGAGAATAGGCCAACATGTACGGTATATTTTCACAACCTTGACCTATGTATACAAACACAACAATACACACAAATAGTAAAATATACCTAAACGAACCATACAAAATACTATAAATAGACCCGACAAATAATATTAAATACTATACTACAATTGAGAAGAAACAACAACAACAATAAAATTACGGAATAATAAAAGAGATAAGGAAAGAACACACCCAGAAATTTGATAATAGAATTAGGCCAAATATGCCTAATCTCTGAGCACCTTTCAAATGGCCCGCTTTTATTTAAATGTGAGAGAAGAGATACAAATTTGAGATGGATATCAATGGAAGGGGAGAGTGCTTCTTTTATAGCTCTCAAACTACTCACCATTTGATAATCTATCAATATGGGATAAAAATTGGTACTAGTAACCCACCAATGTAGGATCAAAACATTGATGCCAAAAGATAACATTACCTAAATGCCTAAGAAGAAACAAAGTGGTCCAAGATACTTCATAGCAAACTTTTGTTGTAGACGAAGTAAAAATTGTTTGACAATTATATCATCTACATAAAGAAGTAGAATGATGGTACCTTCTGAGCTATGTAGAACAAATAGTGAAGAGTCTGCTTGACTACAAAAGAAGCCAATGTCGAGGAGAAAAATGTTGAAGCGATCATACCATGCCTGTGGAGCCTGTTTAAGCCCATATAAAACTTTCTTTAGTTTACAAACATGATAAGGGAGAGTTAGATTTGTGAAACCAAATGGTTAAGTCATATAAATGATCTCTCAAAGTTCACCATGTAAAAACACATTTTTCACATCAAATTATTGAGTTCTCGACCCAAAGGTCATGTTGACTACCAAAATAATGTTGACTACCAAAACATTCCGTATAGTGGTTGGTTTTACCACAGGATTGTATATTTTGTTAAGCGACCGTTTCACCACAATAGCTTAAGATGTTGTATAAGGCCAACTTAATTGGTTTTATATATTCACTAACACATCCTCTCAAGTGAAAGCCCTTTAGGCTTGAGACTTGCACTGGCTCACTCTACCTTGTACTGAATAATAGGTGGGTAGTAGGATTAGAACTTACAACCACTTGGTCACAGAGGCTCTGATACCATATTAAGTGACCATTTCACCACAATAGATTAAGCTGTTGTGTGAGGTCAACTTAATTGATTTTATATATTCACTAACATGTTTCTTGAATTTAATTCCCATCACTTGTGTGTTTCCTTGGGCAACTAGTCAAGCTTTATGTCTTTCAATAGCTCCATCAGGGTTGAGTTTAGTCTTATAAGCCCATTTACTTTTTATGAGGTTCATGTAAGGTTCAAATGGAACTAGACTCTAGGTATTATTAGCCTGAAGTGCTCTCATGTCTTTCCCCACAGCATCATACCAATGAGGTATTGATAGAGCTTTTTTGAATGACCGTGGCTCTGTGTATAGGTCTACGTGAGTCACAAAGAGAACTTCAAATTTGGGGTTGTATAACTTGGACTGTGTAGCCATAAGGTGTATATTAATGGTTTACTTTGTATAGGATGCTGGGAAGCTGATTTACAGTAATACTATCCTTTAGCCTACAATTTACACTTAGAGAACTTTCAATCAAAGGATTTAATGACATGCAAGTGGGTTCAGTTGCAAAGGAGGGAGAGTTTGTGGGCTCAATGTGTGAAGACGATATGTCGCTTGAGAAGTTTGATGGTGGACTTTGTTGTTGTTGAACTGCATGATCTCGTAAGACACAATGTATGTGTTGTTGCTGCTGATCCGTGACCAAAGGCTCACGTAACTGATTTTGAGGTTGCAAATTTGTGATAGAGTGCTGCTCCCCTGGTACTGCTTGGCCTAGTTGCATGTTTAAGATTAATAGCTACCCATGAGAAAGAATTTTATCATGTTACTACTCATTTGATTAAAGATGTTGCACAGAAGTGAGCTATTTTTTTCCTAGGAGAGTAAGATCAACAAGGATTGACATTTCACATTCAACCTGAGCATGATCTGCATCATCATCATTAAAAAATTGAGAGAATGTGGTAATTGTAACATCTTTAGTTACATATGCTTGGGAAGAGTTTCTGTCACAATAAGGAAAAACACTTTCATCAAAAATTACATGTCTAGAAATGTAGACTCTCTTCATTAAAGGATGATAGCACCTGTAGCCTTTGTGAAGATTACTATAACCAATGAATACATATAGATAAGTCTTAGGCATAAATTTGTGAGTGTTCCTTTTTCTGAGATATAGAAAACATTTAAGACTAAATATCCGTATTGATGAATAATGAGGATACTTTCCATATAATTTTTGAAATGGGCAATCCATATTCAAAACAGGTGATGGAATCTTATTTATAAGAAACATTATTGTTAGGAAAGCTTCAACCCAAAAACTAAGAGGAAGACAAAATTGGAAAAGAATCGTGAGTCCAGCTCAACCATATATTTATATTTTCGCTCAGCCATCCCATTTTGTTCTAGTATATCAGGGCAAGAAATATTTTGTAGAACTCCACAATTTTCAATATGCTCCAAAAATTCCATCTTATCAAACTCGCCACCACCATCACATTGGAAATTTTTAATTTTTCTTGAAAATTTATTTTTAACCAATTTCTAAAATTTTAAGAGTGTTGTAAATTTATGATTTATGTGGCAGGGGGTACAACCAAGTGAAACGAGTGCATTCATCAACAAATATCACACAATAATGCATGCGTTGAGAAGACATAATGAGCACAGGTCCCCAAAGATCATAATGAACCTTTTCCAATGTAAAATTAGCAACTTGATTACAGGATGTGAAAGGTAGTTTGCAACTCTTACCCAACTAACAATTAAGACATATTGAATTTTTCTTAAGCCAACTACTAACATCAATAATTTTATTGGAACTTAAAAAGTGTAACATCTTGGAGCTAGGGTGTCCAACCCGTTCATGCCATAGTTCTTTAGGTGCTCTTCTGAACCTCATCATAGTGAATGCTTAGAATGTTGATTTCTTGCCACAGAGAGTATACAAGTCTCCCCATAACAAGCTCCTATCCTGAAACAACTAGGTGACCTGCCCAACACCCCACGGTGACCCTCTAGTCGATGTCTGATCTAACTCGAAATGTGGAGCTAAGCCTATTGCCCCTTTTTATTCAAAAAGCTTTAACTCAACATTCATAAATATAAACAATAGAGTTCTTTAAAAACTATTTTATTAAAAATTTTGGTAGCATAAAAATTGTATTTTGACATTCCCAAAACTTTCAAAATCCCTATAAAAGTTCAAAACACTTATATAATCACATCAAAATCTCTACTACAATTTTTTGGACTTCAAGTCCATTCACAATCAATCTTAACAATCACTTCAATAATCTTAGACAAACTAAAACATATTCATTCATTTAACTTTAAAACATTCATATACATGCATTCTTTACATAGAATACATTCCAAAACATATTCATGAATTTACAAATTTTCCCAAAAACATTCACAAGGAAAAAATGCCTACATAGCAACACGTGACAAAGTCGACTAGTCGTGAGGTAGAGCCCTTGCTGCTGAATTCCTTGAGCATGCACTTGGGAGGTTTCATTTTTTAAAAAAGAAAGAGCGTGTGAGCTAAATGAGCTCAGTGAGTGCTAGATTTTCTATTCAAATCATATTTAACAATTTAAACCTCCCTAAAACAAATTCATCTTAATTCATATAATTCAATACTAAAATGAAACATGTATGCTTCCAAAAATCAACTTTCTCAAATCGCTTTTCAAATAAATAGTGGCGGCATTAAAAATGTCATGAATTGCTTACACAACATAGCCTATCACTAACTTCTTTGCTATATGGTATTCTTAGGCATAAAGTCATAAAGCTGGTTCTACATCGCTCACCCGTGAATGGTTATCTACTAGTTACGGAGTTGGTTTAAAATCATTTACCCATACTAGGATAACCACTATACATTAGTAGTTACGAAGTTGGTTCTACATCGCTTACCCGCACTAGGTTAACCGCTATATATCAGTAGTTACGGAGCTAATTCTACATCATTTATCCACAACTGGTTAACCACTAGTTATGGAGCTAGTTTTACACTGCTTACCTGTACCAGGTTAACTGTTATACACAGCTATAATAACATGTATAAAGCCTATCATTATATCATAGGCTAAAAATAATTTCCTTTTTATCAACTAATAACATCATCTTAATGTAAACTCAAATCATATAAGATTTAACTTTTAAACTTCGATTCATATATTGCTAAAACATAAACTTATAATAGCAATATTCACTTGTAATGTATCATTCACATAAAATTCATAATCAATATTCACTTTAAGATAGAATAGAAATCATTTTAAATACTTTCATTGTTTTGCAAACTTATCGCCAAACGCACTCACACGTTTGATGCTTCTCTTTTACCTAAACAAAACACATTTCACTTAGGCATTTATTTACAAATTTGAAAATAAGACATTAAAACTAGAATTTGGTTTAACTAAATTTGAGATTAGCTTTTAATCAAGTAATATGTACGCTTATTATATTTCTGTTTACGACTTTAAGCTAACCTATTGGTCTCGATTTCCAAATTTAACTTCAAAATTCACTTAAATACCATATTTTATCCATTCTAACTTACCAAATTCTTCAAAACACAATCTCACCCAATTTAATTGTCCATATTTCAATCATGCATTATGAGTCACGGTTATGACCCATGTCTAAAATTTATACCTCCATATGTTCCTTAATTTTCACATAGCAAATGTTTAAATTAGGTTTTGAGGTATTCTAGAATTAAATTAGGTTTTGAGGTCTTCTAGAATTTTTTTCTCCTAGGTATCTAATTTTCATATCATCAAAAATCATACCATTTTAACCTCTAAATCATGAAAAATATACCAAATATCATAAGTTGTTTCAACACAGGGGCAATATCAGGTTACCATTTTCAATCTCAATTATCAATATCATTCATCTAGAATTAGTTTTAGGTCTCTTATACAGATTTTTACTAATATGTCTTATGTAGCACCCCAATCCCGCAAGACCCGAACCCTACATCGATAGGTGATGTCCGAGCTCGTGCCCCGCAAGGGTAGTGTGTTAGAGCACTCAATCACTCAGTAATCGGTATAAAATTTTTCTTTTATTTTAAACCACAAACATAAAGTGCAGAAATCCCTAACCAAATCATCCTACTTTGTTTTATAACCATTTTCAATCAACACAATACAATCATCAGAAATTTCAATAGCCATTTGGGCCCTTTTTACAAATACAAAACCACTTTAGTTGTTTCGGAATACACATTTATACAAAAAGTGCGGAAGAAACAATTTAATACAAATTAAGGACATGCAATGCAGACGCGAACTGATCCCGACCTCTATCCTTCACTTGTATGCTGTAGGTA
>JANIIA010000004.1:59259717-59289237 GCA_027478495.1 Erythroxylum alaternifolium | reverse complement strand
ATGTAACAAAATTTTGAGCGTAATAAAAATTTTGAATGTTTATACTTAAAAAAGTACTGTAAGGTCTAGAGATATTTAGGTTATTATAAAACAAAGGATTTTAACATTCATTTATCAATCAACCACAATCGTTACTTAATAACTATGATATTTGGTAGTTAATCTAATTGCAGAACAGACTGAGTCTAACTTAAAACTTGTCTAATTGTTTTAATCATTTGATGTAAAGCCTAAAATGTTCGTAAGACTTCGCCTGTAGTATATTTTCTTCTTGAGATGTCCACTATAAGCTACAAATGGGACATACAGTAGCAAAGGAAGTTGATGTCGCATCTCAAGAAACAAATAACAAAACGACAATAAGATGCTTTAAGATTAATATGAAAGACAAAGGGTACAGTTTTAGGGGTATGTTATTACTGAAGATTTATGTACCAACTTGAGAATTGGTTTTGAGTGCCAAAAAGACGAGTCTATTGTATGAAGTCACCGCACTTTGTCTTCTACGCTTCGATGGAATAAAATTAGTTTTCATCAACATTTCTTCTCCAAAATGCATGTATCTCTTTCAAAGTACAAGAGCTACAATCCAGTAAGAATCTTTGGTCTAATAACCTTTTTGTGGGTTAGACTTTTCGAAGGATTGTTTTCCCATTTCCAAGCTCTCATTTACATTAGTTAAAATTTGTTGTAATATTCATTGAAATTTCATGTTTTTTACTTATTATAAGTTTAAGTTGATTGACTGGTTCTATGACTTGGAAGTTTATTAACTTATTCTAAGAATTATAAAATAATTTTTAAAATACTCATTTTATATATGTGTGTGTATGCGACCACTTATAAAAATTTAGTCTATATTTTGCATTTAATTTGAAATTTCCCTAATATTTTGGTATACAATAAAAACTTAATTGCTTCATTTATTAGAAGATTAGAATCTCAAAAAAGAAAAAAGGGGTTTAACTTAAGTCAAGAAGGTAAGAATCTTGGTTACACATTCATGCTTTTCCAATTTTCATAAAACCTATGTTTTTAAGATTCAAAAGACGCACCCAATTGGGTTGACCAACTTTTTCATTCTAGGACAAATGTAACTGAGTTAGGGAATAGAAGAGTTCAAACTTCCATAAATCAGCTTTTTTATATATGATTCAATATACAATTTGAAGGCAACAACTACATCTTTCTCAATTGTAGAAGAACCTAGATCTTGTGAAGTATATAGACAATTGGTGGTGCTCGAACATTTATGTGCTAAAACTTATCCAGGACTCTTATGTCCAATTTATTAAGCTGATAGCAAGGAGAATTGACCAGAGAAGGTGAAAAACATTCATCCAAGTTATCTTATGATTTACCTGAAATGTTAGGAACCTTTTAATTTTAATGGGGTTGTTACTGTTTGAGGATAAGTGCTAATCTCTATCAAAACTTCCTCGTTTAAATGACTATCTACCGAGGATAAAATCTTGGCTTCCTCACGATTGGCGTTTGCCCCCTTTTCTGTGTTGACCCGCCTCTGAAATTGTTTGATGCTTTGCTCCTAATTCCTCTACTATATTGCTTGCTTTTTCTAGAGATTCTGTTTCATGTTATTGCTATTTTTTGAAGCTGCCACCTTTTTTTGTTTTTTTGTTTGTCATGTTTGAACTTGGCCTGAAGATTGGACAAATGTATTGATACTTTTCATAGTACCTTAATTTAGTTGCATTTATCTCTTTTGCTTTGCTTTTGCAAGAGCACTTGATTTATTTATACACTATTATAATGCTTACAAAAGAAAGTTTGTCCATCTCAGCAGCATTTCTCGACCCTATCTTAGTTTCTTTCCTCTAACTACAAGTAAAAGAGAACATTTGGATGCTTTCGCGGACAGGGTATGCTAAGATGGGATTCATCGCCAAGTTCAAGGATTGGATCATTTGATGCAGAAAAAGGAAGCACTCGATGCCTCTGTTGAAATAGGCATCATGATAATGTAAAAAATTTGTAATTAGTCTCCTCTGAAATTTGAACGCATCATCTGCTTATAAGAAGAAGAGAAATTAAGGAAGAGATACATATATGTTTTGCAATGAAGTACAAGTTTTGATTGTTCTTGATCCGTTCCCACCGTATGATTAGATTTAATAATTAAAAAGTTGAATTTACTTAACTAGTTCAATTATAAAAATTTTAAATCGATTAATTTTTTATTTGATTTATTTTAATAATTTTTATTATTAAAAATCAAACAATTTATTAATCAACCAATTAATTTTTATAAATTAATTGATTTTTATAAACTAAAATAAATTATTTAATTTTTTATATTACTTAAATTTTATTTAATACTGTCATTCTTGAGTTAAACTTTACTTTTTCAATAAGTAAGGATAGTCTTCTTTTTCAATCCTATTTTAAAATTTTCAATTTGATTCAACTTTTATTTTATGTCAATTTATGATCATTTAATATCAATTTAACCTTTTAAATTTTATTCTTTTTTATTTTATTGGTTTAATTTTCAATCCAATTTTTAAAAGTTGTGAGATCTAGTCGTGATACCAAAGACATTTAATTAACTGTGCAGGTATAGCAGTGAGCTTCATTAAGTAAGGAACTGTGTGCACTGTATCAATTAATAGATGATTACAGAAAATACCCAAATAAGAAAATATTGTTCTTATCACTAAAAATTAGTTTTTTAAAAAATATATGATGTAAATGTAATTACTGTTTTGTAAAGAAACTACGGTGAAAGATGAGAGTAAACTTAAGCTATTATATTTTACTCTAGAAATGTTTACTTTATAATGTTCTAGTCATTTTAATTATTTAAGTCAAGATTGACGATTAAACTGTTTACCTGTAGTAACGATTCTCACTTCACCCATGTTGTTTCCATTGTTAAACTTATTTTCAAAGCATGATAACTATTAAAAACTAAGCATGTTTAAAAGTTTCTTTGTCAAAATGCTTATGTAGTTACATTTAACTAGGAAGTATAGGCTTTGAAAAACATAACCACATTGACAATACACATTTAGTAGGTGTTACCTCACACATTTTTCGTTGGTATCGCAATCGATCGATCCTAACTATAATGTAAATCATGTTCCTCAAATTAAAACTTTGGGTTAAGAGGTGAAAATTAGAAATAGGGTCTCAGTTTTAGGGACAAAAAAGGTTAAAGGAGAGTGAATTAAGGGCGGCATAAACCTTAGTTATTATTTTAAAAATAATCTATCTATTAATTAAAAATAAAGATACGAAACTAAATTAGACCGATTTCAGGGAAAGTTTTAATTGTTGATATTGATAAAGCCTAATTATTGATCTATTTTCCTGAACCTCTACGAGGGGGGATCACATTCTCTGTTACTTTTATGTTTTATCCACAAATTTCAGTGGATCCCAGTGAAATTTGTGGATAATTAACAATAGCACAAGCTTGTAAGTGTAACTGAATAAAAGTAACAGAGGATCTCATGCCTCTACAAGGAGATTTCAGTCAGAAGCGATCTCAGTTTGCCTGCAAACACTAGTACACCACACAAGCAACAGTGTATTGGACCCACCAGAATGATTTACTATGTCATCGTTCCCTCTTCTCAAGGAAAATTCAGACGAAAAGAATAAAATGAAGATTACTAGTCTAAGCGGTGGACCGCATAGGAAACCAACCAGAAAAACCAAAGGAAGTGGTTACAGTACTGTGTAGACATCAATTCTTCACCTTCCAAGCAACTTCTCTAGGAACACCATCATCTACAGTTTTCTCCTCTTTAGTCATCAACAGTTTTCTCCTTCTTTATGTTTCTTTATAATCCTGTTCTCCTACACCATATTGAAACTTGAAACAGCAGGGAAGAAGTGAGTAGTTGATTCCGCCCGGAGGCAGTCGCTATGGAGAAATCTCCACTTTGGATGTGGACTCGGCAAAAGCACACTTTGAGTTCTAATCTTCAAGCATCTATCAAACCTTCATATGATGATTCCTGGGAAGAGCAAGCTTTTGCAGAAGATGCAGCAGGTCCACTTGGAGGTTGTGTATGGCCTCCAAGATCCTATTCTTGCAGCTTTTGTAGAAGAGAATTCAGGTCAGCTCAAGCTCTAGGTGGACACATGAATGTGCACAGGAGGGATAGAGCTAGACTAAAGCAGTCTCCAAATCCACACAGTGAAATTCTTCATCATGAACATCCGAATCACCTTCCAAATCCTTACACATCTTTGGGTTTCCAATACCCACCGCAGATATATACCTTGGTTTATAGCCCTAACCCTAACTATGACCCTGGTGCTATTCCATCTCCATCTTCTCCATCTAGGGTTTCATCAACACCTGCTCAAGAAAACTGCCCCGAGAAATCACTTTTTCCCTTGTCTTCTTCATCTATTACTGAGAAAGACCAGAGAAGGTCCCCCAAGTGCTCCTTTTTGTCGCGTCAAAACTCACCTGAGGATCTATATAACCATGTCTCTGATCCGCATACTGATGGAGACAAGCATTCCAGGATTGTAGAATCAGGATGTGGTGCTAAACTAGATTATGTGAAAACTGATTTGTCAGTGAGCTTGAATTTGGTTGTTCGACGAACTCGTCCAACAAATTCAGATGGAGAGGAGGAGGCTATCGGTTGCAAGAGAAGAAGAATAGATGAATCATCATTACCTTTCTTCTTGAAGTCAAATTCAGTTGATAAACACAGCATCCAATCTGAGGTTAAACTTAGCCCTTGTTCCATTGAGGAATTGGATCTTGAACTCAGGCTTGGTGACACTCGTAAGGTAAAGTAGTTGAAGAACTCGCCAAATTAAAAGGATGTACTACTGTTTCTAGTTTCTTCTTCATTTTATTGCTTATATTATGATTTCTTCTTCGCTTTCATTTTCCTTCTTCAATCTAGACTCCTGAGTCAGGGCCTGAGGCCTCTGGCTTTGAGTTTGGATCTCTTTATATCAAGTGACAGAAAACAATGGAACTCATCTATCTTGAAAGTTTGTCGTACAGATAACATAGTCATTGTTGATTCCGGCAAGCAATATCAAAGTTAAAACATGAAAATTCTAAGGATGGAATCAGATAATTTCTATGACTCCAAGTTCAGTTCGTTCTCATTTTTTTAAATTTCTATTATTACTTCAATTTCAAATGCTCTCTTGTTCAGTAGCATTTAAGCAATCAGAGTATCATCCTTGTGAGAGCTAACTCGTTCTTCTATGTTTTTTATTTTTAATCTATTTTAGCAGAGGAATTTCACGTATTTGACACTAGAATGATCAATCTTATTTTAGGGTTTCAAGGAAGAATATCAGGACCTATGTCTTCAAGTGAAAAAGTTTCTACATTAATTAACTGCTGCATCCTGCATGTTCAGAAGAAAACCTAATATGGAATGTCTGCTTGTGTGTCTCACGGGTTGAGAGAGAGAGAGATCGATGATGTGAGCTTAAGATAGGCATCTACATGAAGAGATTTTAGGGTATGAGTTGGAGTGAACAGACAAAGGAACTGATTAGCAACAGCATGGGATAGAGAGAGGCACGTTTTCCCATTCAGTACCTCACTGACATCCTATCAGAAACACAACTTAAACTATCCCATAAAACACACACAGATTGTTTTTCAAAAGCACACATAAGTCAGATGCATCACAACATGGATTCCCTTTTTCTTTGTACTATTACCATCATCATGATCAGATCTGCTGTAGTTCCAATATCTTTCTCGCATAAGTCCATTTGCTCGTGTTCTCCGCTGCCACTTTTCTCCGTTTATTGTTCATAATCCCTCCAAAAAGTTGCTACCAACTCTGGGAATCACCCCATTTAATTATTCTCTATTTCGTTAAAATAGGCTTTTCTTTAATTGAGAAGAGAATATTGTCCCGTAAGCGCTATCTACACATCTTTGTTTTCTTCTTCTGTGCTTACAAATTAGTTGTAGACTCTCTCAATAGTTTATTAATAAACCCTAAAAGCTAGATAATTAAATATGATTAAGCGTCAAAGATTGTGAAAAAGAAACAAAGTGGAGGCGTCAAGAGAGAAGAGAGTATGGTTCTCTAGTGAAAGCCCTAATGGTAGGTGTGACACATGCTCAAATGAGAGATCCACGTCAATTTAGAACTAATGGTTCAAGTAGTAAATGATGAGTGATAATTTCAAGATTCTATTAATAGGCATCTGATAGAGCTTTCTTTGACCTTTAATGTGCTTCCAATGCAAGTGAAAAGGAGGTATCACATAGAAGGAAGTGAAGTCTCATCCAACAATTAGTATCCTCCATAGTTTAAGATACAAGTATAATTAAGGTCTTCTTTTTCTAGTGGATGTTGGTATCTCCGATGCTTGCATGTGACAGAAATGGTAGACTAGTGTAGAGAGGTGAGAAGAGTATATGCCTTGGCCTCTGCCAAGTTCTACATTTGTGAAAGAATGGTTTAATGCGGATTGGTTGGAGGGTTTTGTCTTCATCAAGATTAATATGAGTTGCATAGGTCAGTTGGGGATTGCTAGGTCTGAAAGAAGTCCATGATGGGTAGTGGCAGAGAGTGCACATGGCAAAGGATGTCGTCTTTCTGTTTCTTTAAGGAGGTAATATAGGAATATAGGATTATGTGAAGGAATTGGATGGTTTCTGTGAAGTATGCCAATTTGCAAATTCCAAAGTCATAGTATAAAATTAGAATGAGAATTCTGAAGGAATAATTATCCCATATTGATTGGATTGATTAAATTGTTTTGACAACTAAGGGCATTTTTGCATGGGAGCAAGTTCCCTTTCCCACGAGACCTGATCACCATCTCTCTGTCTCTCTCTCTCTATACAGATCACTTGGAGAAACCTTATATGCACTGCTACAGGACATAATGTTTCTAAGAACAAGAGATTCAAGACTATCAACTAAATGACAATTACGATTAAATCCCATTTTTGAGCAGTATTGTGTCCTAGTCAGGAGATACAAACCAACTCTAATCATGCATGAGTAGGACCTTACGCAAACTCGTCATTGATCCTTATCCTTTATCAGAACTCTGGTCCGTTCTTGAAAGAGGGTTCGCTAACGTCCAGACATAATTGGAAATCGAATATATAAAGTCGATTTCCTTTTCTTGGGCTTTGATCCATGTGATGCTGTGTTTGTATCAATTATTTAATGAAACTTTATGATTAGATATCTCTACATTGAAAAGCCTGAGCCACCAAAGTTTGCAGAAAACGAGCATGAGTTATTAATTTTAATTACTTGATGAAGAACGATAGGTATGTTAGTGTAAAGACGGCAAAACCTTGAAGACGTATCTAACAAAATAAGAAAAATTAAAGGAGTCAATGTCCCTAGGATTCCGGCTAAGCATAAACCACACGAACCATTCAACCAAACATAAACCATTGAAAATTTTTTTAAATCAATTCTTTTCTGAAATAAAAAATGGTTTTTAGAATTTTAAAATCCAAACATTTGGTTTGATTTTTGATTCTTAATATTCTTCATTTATTATTGTTATAATATCTACCAAATACTTCATTTCGTTTATCTTTCTTCCAGTAATTTCTATTAAAATTTTATTTTTATTTGATAAAAGTAGAAAATATGTTTATATTTCTTATTTAATTAATTTTCTAAATATTGATACTTTATCAATCTTTATTTAAAAATATTGAAAATTTTAAATTAATTGTTTTCAATATTACAATTTTATACTTTTTAGTTTTGTTTAATAGATTATTAAATATATCAATCAATGTTTTTCCTTAATATAATACAAAGATATAACATTCTTGTATCTTAGATGTTTTATTTAAAGGATAAAAATAAATAATCAAATACAATTTAAGAGAATTTCAAGGTAATTCAAATCAAGTAGACCAAGAACAAGCAAGCATAAAATAATTCCATATATAACAACCATTGTATCATTGTTATAATCTTATATTAGTCATTTCAATAAATTAGGATTTCAATCATTGCATGACTATTTATAAGGCATAATGATAAGTCTTTTCATAATTAAGAGAAAAATTTTTTGAACTTGAAAAAATTTTTAATCTTCAAACAAAATTTGAAAAACTTTTAAAATGGTATTGAATTTAGTTTTATTAAAATGGAATATTTTGAAACTTTTGAAATTTTTAATATATAAATATTTGATGCCTCAAAATGCTTTTGAATGTTAATCTTTGATGGGGGTTTTGTTAGCTAGATAAATTTCAAAAACTTACATAATAGATAATTTATCATTGGTTAGATTGATGAGGTAACCAACGGACAATTGAGTAGTCGATGGTTAGAATAATTTCTAATAAAATAGGTAGATTTTGTCTTATGATGGTGCCTTTACTAGCTAAAGGTATATGGTCAACTAGTTGATCCTGCTTAGAAACTAATCGTTTGAATAACTAGTTTGTGTGTTTAACGATCATTTGATTTAGTTTTCGGTGGAATTGAACTATATATGAGTTGCGAAAAGAATTTTGGCATATTAGAAAATTGTTAAGAGTATTGAGAGGTTGGAGAGAGTGTTTGAGTGCAAATGTGCAATTGCAAAATATATATTGTACGTTAATTTTTATTAGCAAGAAAGGGAGCTTTCGGCTGTATATGATTGTGCAATTGTTAAAATTATTTGGGTTACATATTGTGAAGGTTCTTTTTGACCTTGAACGAGAGTTGTAAATGGTTCTTTTTCACTTCTGGCAAAGTAAGACAGTTATAAAAATGTTCTTCATTTGTGACGAAGTAAGATGGTTGTCTAAATTCTTCACCACTTTTGATAAAAATTTTATTTAGAGATTCCCCTTTACTCATTAAAAAAGAAGATAATAAATTCCTAAAAAAATTGTGGAATGAATGTAACCCAAAAATTATTGTATAGTTTTATGTAATTTAAATAAGAGAAATTGTTATATAAGTGAGTTATTTTATAATTATAACAAGGACCAGACAAAACTCCCATTAGTTACCCCAATCTTGTCCTAATAGCCCTTCCATTCGCGAATGCACATAAGTAGGACCATTAGATATTTTTTATGACTGAAACAAATACAACGAACTCCAATGAAGGTAAATAGAAGGGAATTGGACCCTATGACAGATCAAGAAACACAAAATTCCATAAACTTTTGGACACATATTAGGCCTAACCTACTTCTATTATAGGATTCCTAGTAAATAATCCTTCCCATTAGTGATACTAACAAAGCATGACAGCGAATTAGATCAAAAGTAACCCTCGGGTACAAAAGACTCAACCATTTATATAACCCAGTTATCTATCAAATTTAATTTCAAAAACTACTTCATATGGTAAGTATAGTTGTTACCTCTTCTTCATAATTATGATCTTGCTCAACATATTGGCATTACCATTATACCTCTGAAAACTATTAATGCAAATCAATCAAATGTTGAATACAACAACTAGTTTCAAAAAGATCAAATGGTTCTTAGCTGGGGTTTTGGGTCTATTTCTGAAAATTTTATTCCACGCATGGAACAAGCTAGCATGCACATGCGCATCAAGATCAAAAACACAAATTCGCACCATCAACGTGTATAAAGTATATATGTATGATCAATTGGCGGCATTTAATAATCCGTTCTTTCAGGAGGATCTTGTACAAGTTATTATTAATGGTCTTGGGACAATATATCAACCTTTTGTCAAGTATTTAGAGAGAAGACAGGATACAGTTTATTTTGATGATTTATATTGGTTATTGTTAAGTGAAGAAGAAAATTTTGCAGCAGTTCAGTTCAGGCCTACTGCTCATATTGCCTCCAATCACCAAAATAATTTTTCTAACCCTTATAAAAGCCGAGGAGGATGAACCCAAAGGGATCGAGGAAGAGGCTTTCAATTTTCATGCAATACTCACGACTTTGCATCATCAAGGACTTCCTCAACAATTTTAAAATCATGGTCTTACTTGATACTTAATAAACTATTCTACTATTTAGTGTCATAAATGCAGGTTATGGACATCTAGCTCGCAAATGTCCTAGCCCAAAACCAAAACCAGTCGTACTAGATAGCAACCATATCCTTATATTAAATCAGTTTCTAATCTTGCATCTGCCACATATCCAAACAATGCTACCAATCCATAGATTGGATACATATTGGAGCAATACATCACTTAACTCTTGATTTAGAAAACTTGACTCTCAACTATAAATATCAAGATCCTAATAAGGTCAAAATAGGCAATGGTAGAACTCTTCCAATCACTCATATTGGTGAATCCTTATTAGTTCTATGTTCTTAAGAAAAAGAAGACGTGATCATCGTATCATTATATTATCATATAGCGCTAAATGCATAGAGTTCCTTTGTGATTGTTTACTTTTTCATTTACCTTCTTTGTATATCATTTAATCAAATTATGATAAATATTTTATTTTTAATCTATTATTAAGTTATTATTTGATTTATCTTGTAAAACGAAGCAATTTTGACCTTAAAGAACACATAATAACTTTAACTAATCTACAATATGAACCACTTACGATAAGATCTTACATGAACCGCAGACCATCGGCTATTGACTTGGAGAATTCATACTGACAAAGTAAGAAAGATGCATTCAGTATAAAGATATACTTTTTTGCAAGATAAAAAGGATGTTAAATAGTTTACTTGGTAATTTGATTCCACACAAATTACCATGTGTTATTGTCATTTTATAAGGTAAATTAGACATTAACTTACAATAATTGATTGACAAAAAAATCTATGATAACTTGATTAAACAGCAAAGAGTCATACGATAATTTATATATATGTATTTACATATATGCCTAGTGACTACATGAGAAGTTTCTTAATAGAGTATAAGGGCTTGCTGTTTCCCCCAGTTTTCACTTGTCATTGATTTAAGGCCACAGGGATTTAAGATGAACGTTAGCAAACTTAAAATAAAAACACAAGTTTTGGTTAACTGAGCAAGGAATGTCAGGACTTTGCCATAAGAATTCATAACATAGAGAGTTACGTTCTTCTAAATACTCAATAATGGGGATTAAACCTAGTTAAAGTCCCCTATAGAAAGAGCTTTATAGCATCCATGACAGCTATTTTTTTGTTGCATCGAAACTGAGTGCATGGAGATTTCTAAAAATATTTGATTCGAAACTCATGTCCAACGATAGGGCATGAGCGAATGATCTCTCCTATTTTGTGCATAAAAACTCCTATGCATTTTATTAATGGTAAGGCTAAACTTAGAGTGAGACAAATAGTTGATTAAAAACTATCTACATAAGACATATTTTGTAGAAAAATATTGTTACTGTCGGTTGGTCAGGCACAAACTATCTCCAGGTGTCTCAATACTCCTGCTTGAAACATTGATTTTTCCGATATGAATTCAAATGATGATGAAACGGTCGGTTACAACATCAATGTCCTCACGACCCCAGTTTCATTTACAAGTGCATCAAGAACAAATTAAACGTAATCACAACCAGCTGCTATACCCTATCTATGTATGTTTTAATGATTTTAATTTGGACGGCTATTAGGGATACGCATTGGAATTATATAAGCATAACATCAACTATTTCATTTTCTTTTGTTTGCATGACTCACATGTTCAATCTAATACATATATTTTTAACAAATTAGAAAACAAATATATACAAATATCTATCTTTATAGGTCAAATCCTAAATTAATTTTGACATATAAAATTAAATATTCTCAAGTCTTTCAAAAGATTATGGTTATAAAAAAGTTGAAATAAAGATAACATAAATATAGTAGAAGACTAAATTTTTATATATATTGCTATATAAAGTATGCCACCTAAACTTAGAAGTTACTTTTAGAACTTCAACTTTTATGAGTTATAATTTTGTGGATGTTATGATATTTTTAGTATAGAAGTTAATGTGTTTCTGTTATATATTTTATTTATTTATCTTATTCATATTACTTTCACTGCAAAATATTTACTAGTGAATATTTATTTCCGTTTATTAAAAAAAATCCATACACTTATGTTCACCCAAAAAGCACATACACTTAAATATTATTTATTTATTTATTTATTTGTGCTTCTTAGCATCAATTCAACCGCATATAATATGCCTGTCAAACTTAGTAATTGAGAATAAAATTTTGATAAATATAATAATATTTTAATTAATTTATTTAAATTTTATAATTAATCTTATGTATATATATTAAATTTAGATAGAATATCTTTTCTTATCTGTTTTCAATACTATATCATTCATCATCTTTCTGTTAACTTCTTCAAGTACAAATTTTAATATAAATAAAGTTTGAATGCGGTAAACGAATAACTCTTTAATAAAGAGGTAAGCCTACGTTGTTACTTGTTGCCACTCTTCAAAACTCCATAGATGATTACAACTACTGATGAATATCACCAGGAAGTGTCATTTTCAGACATGGAGTCACAGCATCATGCTTAGTTACATCCAGAAAAGCCACCATCAAGTAGCTGTTGAGCCCAACCTAAGCTCCAACGGACGGTGATGTCGGGAATAGAAAATTAGCAAAAAATGGCTGCAAGGTCAATTCATCAATTGATCAAATTCCACGTTTAAGTAGTAATTTAATCACAATTTCGCTGAATATTTAGTTCTAATCTCTATTCTTCGCTACGAAATATATAGATCTTATCTCTTTTCTTAGATACGCAATACATACATCCATTCTCACAAGTGAGGTGGTCCCGTGGTTTCCATGTCCAATCGTTATGTATCTTGATTTAGGATTCAACTAAAATTGTTGAAGTAAAGATTATTAGAATTTTTAATATGACAGAGTGTAGAGTTTATTAACATGAATTGAGTTTGAATCAACTATTGTCAAAATGATTAGAGCTAATCATTTGAATAGTTGACCTTTGCCACTTATAAATCCTTTAACATTTTCATATTTAATCAATATGAGATACTCTAACATTATCTCTCAAATGCAACAGGAATTGAACATCCAGTTGTCACTTGAAATAAATACAGTAGTAACTGGACCGAGCAGCTAGAACTGGACATCCAGACGGACAACCTGAAAATTAATAATCCGAATCAAAATGCTCTGATACCATATTAGAAATTTTAATATGGGTAGAATGTAGAGTCTATTAACAAGAATTGAGTTTGAGTCAACCATTGCCAAAATGACTAGAACTAGTCATTTGAATAGTTGACTCTTATAACTTATAAACCCTTTAATATTTTCATTTTTAGTCAATATGAGATACTGTAACAAAAATTGATCAAAATAAAAAAATTTTAAAAAAAGATTGAAGGATATTTTCCTTATTAAAGAAGTTGAAATTTAATAGAATAAAGAAACTGTTAAATAAAAAAATAATTAGCTTATTTTAGTTTTAAAAATCTACTTAGTTTATAAAAATTGACTGGTTAATCAATAATTGGTCAATTTTTAATAATAAATTTATTAAGATAAATCAAATTAGAAAAATAGTCAGTTTAAAATTTTGAGGTTGAATCGGCTCAATCAATCTAATGTTTTAATCATCGACTAAACGTGAAATTTTGAAGTTAAATAATCACTTAAAAATGAGTCTGCCATTTATTAGTTGGTTTAAATACATCAATTACGAATTCCATTAAAATAGACTCTAATACTTACTAGAAGCACTTCATATATGATATATCAGAAATAAAAAGTATGGTTTATTCTTACTGTTCTTAATTTTGGAAACAACGGGCAACTTGATCCTGGCGATGAAGACCAGCTATCTATAGAGTTGTCTATTCATTTTTTAAATTTATCAGTAAAAAACAACTGGAGGTCGAATTAATTAAGAAAGACGAAGATAGTTGTTATACTTCATTTATTAGAAAACTAATGGAGTGGCTAATGGGCCATAAATATTTATATATATAGTGATGTACTATTGTTTACGAAGGAGGCCGAAAGCAATTATCAGTAAAGATAAAGAAAGAATGGAAACTTTAAAGAAATTCTTTCAAAGGTTTATAATTTTATCTAGAAGTACTCGCCACTATATAGAATTTATGTTGTATCGAATCTAACACTAAGATGAAGCCAACAGCCTGGCTACTAAACTTTGTTGTATAAAAGCTGTTTCAGTCTTAGACATGACAAAATATCTTTTCTGTGAATGCTTCTTCTTTGATACCCAATTGCTTTGACTTGAAAGATTTAAAAAAAAAAAACGTTTTCTTGTTCATTGGTGTCGTATGTAAGATTACTTACCATTGTATATAAGTCAACTAGCTACACATCTAAGAGCATCATTGATTGATGTTTATGAAAATAGTTCTGAAGTCTAATAACTAGTGAAGTGCATTCAATCTAATCGTCCAATAGTAATAAAATTAGTACTGGATATATATATATATATATATATAAAAGATGTGTTTAATGTTAAATTTCGCGATTATTTGAATCTTTTTTTTAATCATAAGCTTGTGGTTTAATTTTTGATTAGGAAAAAGCAATTCTAAATCTTATTACTTGATTAAAAAAGATTATTGTCGTCAAAAGCATATTCAAGTGCTAAAAGTTCTTTAATTTTGAGGGAGTTCAAAATTCATGTGTCCTTTATTGTAGAGATAAACTTAACATAGAATGATCCTCAAGGCTTTAACATATAAGAACAACGAGGGACCTTTATATACGTGAAAGCAATATTTTTAAAAATGGATCAAAAATTAAATTGGTAATATAAGAAATCTAAGGTTTGAAAAGTTTAATTGACCATATAATAAAAGTTGAATAAAATTAAATAATTTCATACAAGATCGAAAAAATAGATTATTCTCGTCCGTAAAAAAAGTTGAAGTTTAATTAAAAAAACTATTAAATAAAATCAATTGATTTATTCCGGTTTATAAAAACTGCTCAGTTAATTAATAAACTGAGAGATTTTTAATAACAACTTTTATTAAAATAAATCAATCCAAAAAATTAATCGATTCAAACCTTTTATAATTAAATTAACCAAACTAGTTTAATTTTTTTATCGTTATGTGAAAGAAAAGGAGAAACATTTATATTAGCAATATCTTCCCAAATATACAATACATACAGCTAGCGGATCCTTTCAAATTAAAAGGCACAATAATCTGCTTACTGAGAAAAAATTCCAAAGCATAATGAAATTTATTAACCAGGGTTAATCAATCATTGGCTGCTGTAATGTATTCAATTCAATTATTCATTTGAGATTTAATATTATTTTTTCTCAATTGCAAACAATCTCGAAAGCTATGCAGGCTATTGAATCCCAGAAGAAGATCAAAGCGTGCACATACATTCAACTAAAATAATATAAAATCGTGGACATACAAGGACATCAGATGAGCAATCCACGGCATTGGATCGGATTGTTATATATGTTTCAACTTTGTTTTGATCTGAATGGAGTCCAACTGTCCAACCAGGTAACGACTCCATTTATATGCTGAGGACTTGAGGGCTTAAGTGCTCCAATGGTAATTGTTCAGAGTCTCTAACAGCCGTAATATGTACGAGTTGTAATTTCGTTCAACAGTCGATTCATACTATGATGGATCAAAGTTCTGAGAACTTTTTACAGAGGGAAAGTCTCACTTGGGGGTTGACACCGCCTGCATGCCACAGTACTGACTTCTTAAAATAATTAAATACGTCAGAAGAGATGTGGATCTTCTGATTTATAGCTAAAACCATTCTAGAATATGACTTTGCATTGATATGACGAACTTTGATGGGTATTTTGGTCTAATCAAAAGGGAATTTATGACAGATAAACCTTTGTTTTTCATGTAAGCATGCCTTATGTTTCTGTTTGAAAACTTCTGTTTGACAACCTCTGCTTTGTTTGTTCTGTCTGTCCCTTAGTTTTTTCCATATACTTCTTTCTGCATCTTTCCTGGAATATGGAGATTAATAACAATAGAATACGATCAAAGTCTGAAGTTGAGCGGAGCTCAGATGACTGGCAGAGTTCTTCATCAAACCAAGCTCAAAAGTCTTATACTTGTGCTTTTTGCAAGAGGGGTTTCTCCAACGCCCAGGCCTTAGGAGGTCATATGAACATCCATAGAAGAGATAGGGCAAAGCTTAGAGAAGCCTCCGATGAGAACTTGCTCTCTTTAGACATCACTAGATCAACGAACCCACTTGACGTTTCCGAGGTCTTTGAGGAAAAAACCGGTCTTGCAGAATCTAGGGGTGAAAAAAGTCCTATCCTTGGAGAGCTAGAAGTCTCTCTATCTGTAGAAGATGATGAAACGACAAGAAATAAAGGTAGTGAAGAATTTGAACAGCTTCCCCTGTTCTTGGAGGTAGTGAAAACTGATGGAAATGAAGAAAAGAAGCATTCAGGTCAGGGTTCGTCTCAAGCAGAACTGGACCTGGAGCTTCGGTTAGGACCTGAACCAAGTACTAGTACCAGAGAATTCTTCTGAGGATTTGATGAACAAGCTGCTTGGAAATGCAAGGTAATAGAGATCATTTCGTTTTTCTTTCAAAAAATTCACTTTCTTTTGTTAGTTTTGCTAGCAACTCATCAACTTCAATAAGCTGACATTAACAACGTTAGAGGAATGTTCTTATTTCATCCTTCTAAGTCATTCCTAACTTTAATTTTAGAAGAAGATTGCTTAATTCCGAATAGTTTGTCTTTCTCAGTACTTCATCATGCTATGCACTGTTTTGAAACTGTACAGTACACACTAGGAACTTGACACAATTATTATGTTGAGGAATCTATATTGACCTCCTCTCAAAACCTGTAAAGCTTTCTTCTGAGATGATAAAAGAAAACCTTTATTGAATCCAAACTACACGTATTAGAAAGTTGCGCATAACTAACTACGAAGAGGATATAGTCATGAAGAAGTAGCTTTGGCTCACATGGAACCTTAAGATGCATGGAAGTTAGGATCACAACGCTTATGATGAAACATTTTCGCGTCCTATAGAAGCCTCTCTTTTCGTCACCAACTACATAGCTTTTTATCTATACACAACATAAAGTACATGATTATTTCTTTTTCTAAGACAATCGAGTTCAAGATAATAACTATGGATCAAACAATATTTAAAATGTGTTTCACTAATTTGTTTTTTGTAATATTGTCTTGGTTCACCGTGCATAATGCAGCATTTTGTTTTTCTGAGATCGATGTAGACTGACCAGTGACAACAAACAGCTTCAATGTAAGTGAAGGCAATATTACAAGTGATTGTTTTCAAACGAAAATTTGAATGTATTCGCCATTTTTGTATACGGGAATGAGACTTTGAGGAAGACAGAAAAGAATGAATGCTCTAAATTGCTCGAGTCTTGAACTTTCAGCTTTGTTTTCTCTTATGGAAATGGAAAAGGTGGTCGAACTTAATTTTATCTGGACTCATGTTTATTTGTTGAAGTAACAATAATGCTCAATTCCTTTTCTTAATGCATCTCTAGCTTGATTCTGCCTAATGCATTTCTAAGCTTGTAATAACAACAAACAATTATATAGTTTCTTCTCATTTCAAGTATTTTATAAAGAAGTTTGTTAAACTATTCTCCATCTCTTTCATTTTCCTCTCACTTTTACTTTCTCTTTTGCTCTCTCCCTCTTTTACTCTCTTTATTTCACTCATCTATGTACTTCTGCCAGTTGCTTCACTTTACTTGAACTGATCTCACTTAAAAGGATATCTCACCATTTTAGATCACTTGCATCACTCTTAAGAATACAATATCATTTTTGTATGTAAGGGTAGTTTTGTCGCACTTATTTAAACTAATTGCATTATTCTTGTACATCTAATAATGAATTTAAAATAGATTATATTTTTATATTTAATTAAATTGTCTAACTTTATTATAACAGATTTTTCTCTTAGAAGATACAGTCGCATTACTTACGTAAACTGGTTATATACTTTTGAACATTTTGTGTTTCAAGTGAGTTAACTTAGATGTATCGAGGCAATTGTCTCAGTTTGAAAAGCATAATTTCTTAATCTAATTAAAGTAGTTACATCATTCTTAAACTTCTAAATTGGTAACAAGTTGATCTTTTGATAATTCTATCAATATATTATAAACATAAGGAGGCCTAAATATAAATAAACGATGAAGTGAGCCTCTTTATGCATTATATAGGGATCGATGAACTCCATTTCTAATTGAGGTGAGAGTTTGGTGACATAGAAGGAAAAACAAGCATTGTTTGCATCAAGATGATTTTCAAGAAATTATCTCAAATTTTCTGCTTTCAACACAATTTCAAAATAAATTATTTAAATTTTATGAGTTTAGATCAATGATTAAAAAAACTTATCCGGTCAAGCTATACAAACCTTGAACCGTTTAATTTTTCAGTTCAATTTACTTTATTACTTCTTGTTATTAAAAACTAATCAGTTTATTAATTAATCAGTCAATTTTCATAAATTAATAAATTCTTATAAACTAAAATAAATAAATTAATTTTCATATAACAATCTCTTTTTTCAATCATATTTTAAATTTTTTAATTTTATTTAATTTTTAGCAACTTTTATAACGGTATAATATTAATTGAACTTTTTAAATCTTAAATCTTTTGTCTTACCGTTTCAATTTCCAGTACAATTTTTAAAATAATAATTTTGATTACACATCATCTACATATTTATGCCTCAATAACTATCATACGTTGCTCAAAATGATTATTAATAAGTATATGGTGGTGTGCCATCTATGAAAATATAGAAGTTCAGGAATTTTAAGACGAAAAACATTTAACACTTGTCGAAAGAAGTTCAGGAATTTTAAGTTAAAATATTTAATCCTTGAGAACTTAATTTTTCCACTAAGTTCAAACATTAGATAACTTTATGATGTTTAGAAGAAAACCATACTAGTCATATGCATATTGATGCAATGAAAAAGAATAAATTAAAAAAGAAAATATAACATGTAAGCTTGATCATGGTCGAGAAAGCATATGTGATTCATAACAAAAGGGGCTTTTGGCGATGCATATTTTCGTCGCCAAAAGCTAAAAAGTCATCACCAAAACATTTTAGCGACGTTAAATATTCGTCACACTAATTGTCACAAAATTATGGTAGCAAAATATTATCAGTGACATTTTTATAATATCATCGCAACTCATATTTTATAATAAATGGTTGAATCATTTTTTTCATTCATACAAAAGATGTTGTTATATACAAATCGATGGAACCTTCTAGGATGATCTAAGCCTACCGTTACAATTCAGTAATCAATGCTAATCCCTTGATTTAAGTTACAACAATCATATTAATTACAAAGAGTGATTTATGGAGTGACGAAATCCTTCTATATATTTTGCTTCGATCTAAGATACATCATGAAAAGTGATAGGGGAAGAAAAGGTAAATCGTCGCAAAAGATAATTTGAGATGCTTTCTTTTCGTGACTAAAAGTTATTAGCTACGTTATCGTCTTTGTAAGTAATAATGTTTTGCGGCATTTTGTTTGTTTATCAAATTAGATTTAGCGACGATTTTCTGAACGTAGATAAAAGTTATTCGTGACGGTTTATGGAACGTAGCTAAAAAGTTTAGGTGATAATTTTGGAATTGTAACTAAATCTTTTTAGCTACATTTTTATTTATTTTAAAAAAAAGTTTCATTTAATTCTTAATTTTTAATAAATTTTAAAAATTATTGTTGACTTTTTTAGAAATGTAGCTAAAAATTTTTAATGACGATTTTTGATTTTTGACTAAACAATCCTGTTAATAATTTTTTGATTTAATTATAATTAATGATAAGATTTTTAATCCATCTTATTGTTTGTAATATTTAGAATTTTTTGATTTATAATTAATTAAATGAAAATAAAAATAAAATAATTAAAAAGTAGAAGCATTTTATATAAAAATAAAATTTTATTAAATGTTATTTACAAATGTTAACAAAAGAACTTATGTACAAACTAATACTCGTGCTCATCGTCACTGCTACTTTCATAATTTGGGCCAAATATTTGTTTGACAATTTTTTCAAGCTTGGCCAACTTTCGTTTAATACAGTATAACTTTTGCTCATTACGTTCAAACTTTGCTTTATTACATTGTAATTGAGCCTTAAGCGACTGGTTCTCCTCTTAATGCTGGTCTTGACGGTGGTGAACCAATTAGCTTAGGGTCATACCTAAGACCTTTTATGTACCCTGATCTTGCACCAAGGATGTTGTTGATGTACCTTGATCTTTGCAACAACTCCTACATCTTATTCTAAATTTTTTTTTAAAAATAAATATTTCATTTGAATATTATTGGTTAGTACAACATAAATAAAGAAGTATACAAATTAAACAAATTTTTATACTTACATAATTATTCTGAGCTTCTTCAGAAGTCCAACCTTCACCTTTCTTGTAGTGTATAAGCTTGTAGAATGTGATTCTATCACACTCTTCTCTATGTAGTTGCTTCTGACTCTGTTTTATATAAAAAACATTGAAACACAATAAATAATATTGTATTTACATATATAATTATAACTTTTAAACAAAGAACTTACAAATTCATTTCGTATGACAACAAATTATTTGGAGCCTTAGTTATGAGGAGTTTTCATTTTTCCTTTATTAACCTTGACTTTCTCAGGTTTTTTCTAAATAAAGAAAGGAAATAGTCATTAAATTATATAACAAGATTAATTGAAGAAAATGTGAAGAGAAAGAAGACAAAACTTAACATTGACAAAGAACCAATAATCACACATTTGGCTCTAATTTTCTGGAGTCATCCGTTTGGGAACATGTCTCCTTATTGTCCCTTTGTTTCAACAATTAACTTACATAGCTTGACACTTCGAGGTTCTTTACATCGATGATATTGAGCTTCATCTATGAACAACAAGTAAAAGTGAAATTAGTCTTTAAGTAAATAAAATTCATATAATTAAATAAATTGAAAAATTACCGAAACTTTGTCTAGACCATTCTATAGTTACTTGTCTTCATTCAATTACTTGGCATGTTAAAGGCAAAACAATTCAGTCCTGACAATGACCCTTAACTCACTGGACAATTTTGTTAATTGAATCTTGTCAACAGGATGACCTTACAAGATGTCAATATGCACGAACAACTTGTTCATTGCAACATTAATGCATTGTAACTCAGAACCTTTAGTGATACCTCTACCTCTTTTTCTGATGTCGGTATTGAAACCTAACAAAAAAAATAATGATAAGAAAAAACGCATTAAACATGTAAATATATATTTGAGGATCAGTGTAATTATAGTTGGTAAAGATTTACAAACCTGAAGATCCCTTAGCACTAGTTGAGGTAGATAGAGATTTTTACTGATTGACTTCATTGGTAGATGAAGTCAGTTGTTGTTGTCGGATAGAGTCGGATTGATCTGGTTGTTGTGGGAGAGGAACATCTTCGCTAATTGCCACCTTCTTTCCTTTGTTTTGTCCAGTTTCCATTATATTAAATATCTATAATGATTTCTCAATGATTTTCCAATATAAATTATTAATAAATTATTTCTCAATGATTTTCCAATATAAAATAAAAATGATTAGAATAACAACATAAAGAATTTGTCAATTTTTTCCTTAAATCATTTCGAAGCATTTGACAAAACATTATTAAAGTATAATCAATAATGATTGGAACCAATGGCAACTTAAAGCATTTTTTTTCTTTTAGTTGCTCTTTCTTCTTATTATTTGTTTCTTCTTCTACAAATCTTTTGTAATGACCCCTAAAGGCTTCTAGGCCGTGAACTTGTTACTATTTTGTATTAGTTCCAGCTATAGAAATATATAAAAAAAGAAGAGGGTTGGATCTTTGGTCCCACATTTTGAATCATATTAGAAACATTTTTTACGTGTTCCGTTCATTACAAAATTCATTATTTATTAAAAGAAACAATGTATAACTTCAAAACTTTATAAGTCTTGACTTTTCTTTGTCTATAAATAACACATCTAACAAATATAAAGAAAATTTTAATCATATTTCAGAAATAAGCATTAATATGGTTATAGTTTCTTTCAATAAGGAATTTGTTACATGTATTAGTGCTATTGTTACCAACTCTTTACAAATTTTAGTACATGCTTATAGAATAAAAGTTAATAAGGAATTAAGCATTTAATTATTTAGTGATGTGCATTTCATACAACGGAAGCATTTTTGCTTCAATCAACATAGTAATAAGAAGTTCTTAAAGCAATATAGTTATAAGAAGTGCTTCAATAATCTTAACTTATGAACAAAGTTATACATACTTCACAGCATTTGAAAGATAAATGAATTAAGCATAATAAGATACATTACTTATACAAAATGAAGTATAATGGAATACGTAACTTTTACAAAATGAAGCATAGTGGAATACATTATTTTTGTGAAATGAAGCATAATTAAATACATTGTTTTTACAAAATGGCTAATCATAAGTTAATTAAAATGATGGCTTGTCAGTTTTCAAACGATAAAAACAACAATCCCCTATAAACAACAATTCTTTTACCTTCAATCATCATGATCAACATCTTGAAAATCATCATCATTAATTACATTATGATTTGACTCTTCATCACTATTATATTTGGTCAAAGTATTATCATTGTCATAAAATTCATTCTCAATATAGTCTTTATCTCTTTCTACGATAAGATTGACTGATACTTTGTCCACTTGTACTATATTAGATCAACATCTCTCCTGCGGAATGATGATATATCTGCATCTTCTATTCGAATGACTTCATTATTCAACTCTGATTCAATCTCTTGATATACTTCATCATCATCCTCACTGATTAGACCATTATCCCTTTCACAAAATCCAAAGAGATTTTGATGTTGGAACTTTTAAACAACCTTCCAAATTTTACCCAATATAGTATCGTTGAGGTAGAAAACTTGCTTCACTTGACTTGCAAGGACAAAAGGGTCATTATTATAACATGTTTTACTAATATTGATGCTAGTAATATTCCCACTGACATTCATGTAGCAAGATTAAACTATTTGCACTTAAATAGAACAACCTTTTTATCCTTAATGTAATGCAACTCCATTATTTCAGAGATGACACCATATAAGTCAATAAAATCGTCGTCATGACATCCCTTAACATCAACCCCATAATTTAGCTTTTAAGTCGATTGTCTCTATCTTGTATGTGAAATCCAACCTTATTAAAAATGCAACTTATATATTTTTTCCACACATATGAGGCCCACATGCCAAAGAATATAATGTTGTTATCGCTCTTGCATGTTACGATTATGTAAGCGTATCATCTGTATGACAAAATGAAACTAGAAGTTAAAATGACATACAAATTGTGGTAAGTTCATAATATTCCATCAATATATTACTTACTTGAGTCTTAAACTAGGATAAGAACTTAAGCTTATGTCTTTCTTTAACATTAACAATCCCTTTGCTTCGAATTGACTCTTTATGCTCTTTATTTAAAAAGACAAATAGAGATAAGGAAAAATAGATTGAATGACAACATTAAAATATGAAATTTTGATTCAAAGTAATATACATACTCTTTATATATGTTAACTTCCTTGCAATTGTTTAAAATATACCAATGGGCAATTTCTAATTCGTCTTTAGTTAACTCGACATATTTTTTGACACCAAGTGGCCTAACTTTTTAGGTGAAAACTGACAAGCCACCTTCTTGATCAAAGTTAAAGTTATGTTCTAGTCTATTAAATCT
This sequence comes from Erythroxylum alaternifolium, assembly GCA_027478495.1. NCBI lineage: Eukaryota > Viridiplantae > Streptophyta > Magnoliopsida > Malpighiales > Erythroxylaceae > Erythroxylum > Erythroxylum alaternifolium. The sequence continues at coordinate 59,265,544 of JANIIA010000004.1, read as the reverse complement.
TGCCTCGACGTCATTTAAGTACATCAAACAAAATGTCAAGCATTCATTCGCAATATAAGCCTCTACAATAGACCCTTTAGGTCGAGCTCTATTAAGTTCATAACGCTTAAGAGAGCATAAAAACCTAAACAAAATATAAGACATTAACAATTGTTAAAATATAAAGCATTAATAATTGTTACTAATTAATAACTTTTAAAAAAGTAGAAGTTAATATAAATTACCTTTCAATGGGTTACGTCCATCGAAATTGAATCAGTCCATAAAGTTTTCCTTTGTATAGTAAGTGAATTGCCAAATGCACCATAACATCAAAAAACAATGTAGGAATACTAGTTCAAACTTATATAGAATCGAAGCTATGTCTTTTTTCATTTTGTCAAGCTTTTCAACTTTAAGTGTCTTTCAACATAATTGCTTAAAAAACTCACGCAATTGACCCAAAGTTACAGACACATCCTTCAGCAAACATCCATGTATTTCAACAGGAAGTAATCGTTGCAGAAGTACATAACAATCATGGCTTTTCAACCCTGATACTTTTCCCTCTTTAACATTCACACAACGGGCTATTCAATGCATACCCATAAGAAAACTTGAATGATTTAAGAAATTAACAAAAAGCTTGCTTCTCCTTTTTTGAGATGGTGTAAGAGGTAGGTGGAATAATATATGGCCCATCATCTTTTCTTTTCAAATGCAAATATTTTCTTATATTCATATCTTCTAAGTCTAGTATAGCCTTAATTGTGTCTTTCAATTTGTCATCAATTCCCATCACAGTTCCTAAAATATTCTCACAAATATTTTTTTCAATATGCATTACATCAAGATTATGCCTCAATAACAATTTCTTCCAATACGGCAAATTGAAAAATATGTTTTTTATTCTAATTGAGCTCAACAAAATTTCACTTTTGCTTTTGATTACTTGGGTGTTTGGCAGGTATAATGTCACCCAAATGTGATAGTTGCATAACCACATCATCCCTAGACAACTCCAAAGAAGCTTCATCCAATTCTACTCTACCATTAAAAAATTTGCTTCTTTACAATCTACGCACAAGTTCCAAGTAACGATGATGTCCCATTAACATGTTTTACTTTGTAGCCTCATTTAATAAGTTTGATAGTTACATGCAGAACAGACCATATACCCTTTAGTGCTCTATCTAAAAAAATTCCTATAAGCTGGAAAATCATTTATAATCTACAAAATAGCCTCATGCATTAGAAATGCTTCATCTTGAACATCATCAAAAGTTTCTAATCCAACCTCCCATAGATCGTTTAAGTCATTAATTATTGGTTGCATGTATATATCGATATCCTTACCAAGAGCAGTAGGTCCTGGGGTAAGCAATGACAATAATATAAAAGGCTCCTTCATACACTTTCATGGAGGTAAATTGTATGTTACTAATATGACCGGTCATATGTTGTAAGAAGTACTCAAAGTAACAAAAGGATTAAATCCATTTGAGACTAAACCAAGTCCAACATTATGACAAATTTTATGCAAACCATGGAAACTTTCCATCAAGGTCTTTCCATGCTATTGAGTATACTGGATGACGCATAATGTTATCATCAATGAATTTCTCTTTATGTCACCTTATATTTATGGCTATTTTTGTTGGCGTAAAAAGCCTTCGTAGTCGTGGTTTAATAGGAAAGTATCTCAAGATTTTATGCGGTTTCTTTTTCCCTCTCCCATCATCCATTCGCCACCTTAATGGACCATAAATGGGACAATCTTCAAGATCGTTACCTTCCTTCCAAAATGTAGCATAATCATATTTATAAGAATGTATTGATATATATATCTTAATCTAAGATCCATTAATAATTTCTTTGCATCATAGTAAGATTTAAGCAATTTGTGTCCAGCAACTAATGCATCATGAGCAAGTCAATTAACATGTTAAAAGACTTGTTATTATATTTATTATAAACCTTCAAATGTAACAACTTGACAATAAAAGATAGTTATAAGAAATTCGAGCACCCTAGATATAATTCTTCTTGAACAAGTTTTAATAATTTCCTTAAATCATCTTCTGTAATACTACCAATTATGTTAGGTAAAACGATATCATTCATTGTCTCCATATAATTCCCATAATTCTCTAACATCTCCCCAATCCCATCATCATCATCACCATCATCTACATCATTATTGTTACTATCATCAACACTTGTACTACAACTTGCTTCTTTACATTCACCATGATAAAGTTATGGAGTATAGAATTTATCTATCCCTCAAATTAACAAGTGATTATATACCACATCTTGACTTTAAATGTTGACATTTAAGTAATCTATGTATGGACAATGAATACGGCATTCATCACCCATTTGATCTTTTACAAATTGCATGAAACTTTTAACTCCTTCTAAGTATTTAGTGTACCATTTCTAACGAGACATCCAACTTTGGTCCATCTAGCTAGACAATTAAAAGTAGATAACTTAATTACTAAATGCAATCCTAGGTCTTTATAACATAACCATTAATCACTACAAGTTCATTTTCAAATTTTGAATTTAAACAAGCACTACGGTACGTGGCATTGTTACACTACATAAATCGAGAAAACAAGTTCTCACTTTGACTCATAGGCTCCTGGAATTTTTCACCAATAAGTCTCATGGGAGTTGCATCGTAAGTTTTTAGCCTATATGCCATCATAGGGGTTTATTATGCAAAGGATTGTCATGAACATTATGTGAATTTCTATTATTAATACTAAGTTTGAATTAACATGAACATTATGTGAATTTCTATTGTTAATAGTAAGTTTGAATTAATCACATTGAAGTTTATAAATTAAGATTGAATTTAAACAAACACTATAGTATGTGGCATTGTTACACTATATGAATTGAGAAAGTAAGTTATCACTATGACTCCTAGGCTCATGGAATTTTCACCGGTAAGCCTCATGGGAGTTGCATCATAGGTTTCTAGCCTATATATCATCCAAAGGGTTTATTATGCAAAGGAATGTGATGAACATTACGTGATTTCTAATGTTAATACTAAGTTTGAATTAATCACAATGAAGTTCATAAGTTAAGTTTGAATCTAAACAGACACTATAATACATGGCATTATTACACTACATGAATCGATAAAGCAAGTTCTCACTGTGACTCTTAGGCTCATGAAATTTTTCACTGATAAGCCTTATGTGTTAGACCCGGGTCTTAATTCGGACATAAAATTTTAATAAATAATTTACAGAACAAAATAAAATTGATAAATTCATAATGGGACTTTTTTTAAAGACGAAATCTATATAGAGCACAGTTTTAAGATGCGACAATTAAAACACAGTTGGTCAAGCCATGCAAAACTCATGGGTGTGAGTAAGGAAAGTCATGCCTGTGACTAAAAAAGTCACAAAAGTCATGGGTGTGAGACTTAAAAGTCTTACACCCGTGAGACTTCAATAACAAAATGCATGGTCGTGAGAAAAATTTCTCACAGCTGTGAGAGTCAACAAAAACAATGCACGGGTGTGAGAGAAATTTCTCACGCCCGTGAGAATCAAGAAATCAGCTCGTTGCGATCGTGACTTAACACAGATTGTCACGATCGTGACTCGTGCGATCGTGACTTTCCTGCAAAAGTCGCGCACCCAACTTCAAACTACCATAACTTTCAATCCAGAAATCCAAAAATTACAAATTTTATGTTGTTGGAAAGCTAAGGAAAAGATCTACAGCTTTTATGAAGACATTTTTGTCAAATTTAGCCTAGATTAGTGTAGTTTATTCCTCAAAGTTTCAAAATGTATTTTTAACCCATAATCACTATTTATGTTCATCTGCTAACAACATTTACATATATATATATATATATATATATAGATAGAACTAGTAACTTTAACCACAAGACCCAAACTCCAACTTTCAATTTCATACATACAACTTCTATATAAATAATTTTACTTAAAGAAAATATGTTGGCCCTGGGTTCCCATATGAATTTTATGGCGACTACATGTCACCATTTGGAATTTATTTGAAATAATAATAAATATATTTGGGAACATTTTAATAAAATAAAATAGAACATTTAAATTTAATTAAAGTCTAGATAAGGAAAATTTGTAGTGGGATTATAGAATAATTATAGATATAAAATGAAATTATTCAAAAAAAAATGATTTAATAAAAAAATTAATACACAATTAATAGATAATATTAAAATAAAATAAATAGATAATAATGATTTTAAATAAATTAAATTCATAGGAAAAGTAAAAATAATACCCAACAATTAAAAAAAATTCCATAGCAAAAAGGAACAAAGAATAAATGGTTTGGGTATTAAAAGAATTAATAGCAATTTGGATTAAGTAAATGAAAATTTTAATGAAAAAGAAGCATAGTCACGGGAGTGACTCCTAGGAGAGGAGAAAGGCTCATGCTTGTGAGAGGGAAGTAGGAAAAAAAATAAGCGTCGCGATCGTATTGTGTTACGATCGCGACTGTTTGGGAAACTGGGATTGTCAAACGCGACTTTGATGAATTTCTCGAACCATCACGATCGCGCTATGTCACGATCGCGATCGTTTGCCACCGTCACAATCGCGCTTTGCCGCGATCACGATCGGGTGGAATTTTGGGACCTTCACGATCGTACCGTGTCACGGTCGCGACTTCCCCATTTAGACATCCTTACTTCTAAACAACATAACTTTCAATCTAGAAGTCCAAAAATTACAAACAATATATAGTTGGAAAGCTAAGAAACTTTCATGAAGATAACTTTATCTAATTCAGCCTGTATCGATACAGTTTAATCATTTAAGTAAAGGTTACCATTTCTGCTAGAAATTGGTACTCTTATACAATTTGTGTTATCTTTAAAGGCCATAACTTTTACACCTGAACTCCAAAAATTTGTTCTTGATACCATTGGAAAGCTAAAAGATTTATCTACAACTTTTATGAAGACTACTTAGCCTAATTCTGCCTATATCATTGTAGTTTAATCCTTAAAGTTTCAAATCACTGTTTTATCTCATTCTCTGTTTTCATCATCTATTTACAAACATCTACACTGCATATTCCAAAGACCCGAACCAACATTCAATTCCATACATACCAAAACTCTTTTGATAAATAATTCACTGCAAACAAGTCCATCCAAGTTCTCCTAGCATTCAACACAGAACTAACTCAACAGAAGGAAAAGAAATCTGCAGATTTATTTATACATACATATATCAGAAACATTTTTCTAATTCTTTCACTGTCAACTTTCAGCAAAGAGAGTTGATACACAACGTCAAATTCCATATCCAAATACCATAACAGCTTCATTGTTACAAAATACATAGAGAAATGCTTATGTAGATATGCTTATAGGACCTCTCTTGTTAGCTACAAAAGTCTGAAATTTCTTGGTAATTGCCAAACTTTGCAAGGCTCAATTATGATCTGCTGATTCTTTACCTGAGGAGTAAAAATTTATGGGGTGAGCAGGAAAGCTCAGTGGCTAATATGTTTATTGCCAGTAATAATGAACCAAATTCAACACATCATCACATAGAATATATGGGATGAAAATTTATCAACTCAAATTACAACATAATTTAACATATAAAAAATGCAATGCATAACATAATGGCTCGAGAGTTCTACGAAACAAAACGACAAAATTGAAGTTTACACCGTGAAACGAAATGAGTCCAATTTTTCAGGACCTCGTGGCCACAAGCGGGTAATCGGGAGAAGGCTATAGGTCATCGTGCACGAGACTAACGAAACAGATTCCTCTCTTGCCCACATAACAGGTTTTTCAATGCTC
>JANIIA010000004.1:59190856-59214175 GCA_027478495.1 Erythroxylum alaternifolium | reverse complement strand
TCTATGGGTTCTCAAATTGAATTTCCTATTGAATGAGAACTTGGTTTGTTATAGGAAACCAAGCAAGTCCGATCCAAGGTGAAGAGGAAAGACAACAGTGAACTTCGATTGTCAAGCGAATTAGGTGGGTAATGTATTTATAGTTATTATGTGATTGGGAAATTCTTACCTATATGTGTGTGCATGTACAATTTACTTGTTAGTGAATTTTGTGATTATTGAAAATGCATGTGATTTATGAATTTTGATCAATTTATGCCATTGAAATAAGTCATGGCAATTTGTTTGAATGAAAAGATAAACAAGCATAAAAGTCTAAGCATATGATTAATTGAATATGTGCTTTTGTTTGGCAAGAGTGGAACCATTCTGTTCGTCACGTGCACGTTGACAAGAGCCTTCTCCCGGCTGCCCGCTTATGGCATATGAGCTCCAAAAAAGGACTCATTCTGTTCATGGTGTAAACTTTGATTTTTCCATTCTATTTCCATGAAACCCTCGAGCCATTTGTTTGTGCATTGCATCTTTCAATTGTTAAGCATAATGCATTTGAATGTTATGTGTTCTGCATTAATCTGCTTAATTGAGAATACTTGAATTGCTAAGTACCTACATATATATGCTTCAATTTGTGCTAATTACTGACTGCTATAAATATATTAGCCACTGATCTGTGTAGTTCAACCCATTATCTTCCCTCCTCAGGTGCAGAACAAGACCACAGTTGGTCCTTGCAAGGCATCAAAAACTCCAAGATAGCTAGAAGTATTTTGTACTAAGTTAGTGAACATTTTTGGATAGCTTTAGAGGCATGTCAAACATGAGCATCTTTTGTATTTTTTTGTTTTAAGTTTTGATGTGTATATTGACATGTAACAAACTCTAACTTTGTTTAAAAAATGAGAAAGTGAGATTGAATTCCTTTCCATGTCTGATTTTGTTATATTTGAAGATTGGGATAATGAAACGTACATGTGCATGTTCTTCTCTGTTGAAATTGCCAAGGTTGTTTGTACTATAATAGCATGTTAGCATTGGAGAGATTATGTTCTGAACGCAAAGGAAAAATACAGAAGAAGAGTATCGTCTGTGCTGACATCACACACAGACGCAAAAGAAAATATAGAGGAAGAGTATCGTCTATGATGACGTCACACACAGACGCAAAGGAAGAGTATTGTCTGTGATGGCGTCACACAGAGACGTAAAGGAAAAACACAAACGAAAGGAATCGTCTATGCTGACGTCACACATAGACGTAAAAGAAAATATAGAAGAAGAGTATCATCTGTGATGACGTCACACACAAACGTAAATGAAAGGTAGACGCAAATGAGAGGTAGACGTAAATGAGAGGCAGACGCAAATGAAAGGCAGACGCAAATGAAAGGTAGACGCAAATGAGAGGCAGACGCAAATGAAAGGCAGACGCAAATAAGAGACAAACGATAGGAGGTCAAACCCAGACGATAAAAAGTCAAAGACAGACGATAGGAGGTCAATCCCAGACGATAAAAGTCAAAGATAGACGATAAAACACAGACGATAGGCCAAATGCAGAAGAAGAAGTTAAGAAGTTATGCTAATTGACCCGAAGCATGTTCACATGCAAATAGGGGACTCACCAATGCTATCCTTCGACATATTTGGGCTAGAATGGAGATGAGCCAAAAAGGGTTAGTTTGAATGCAAGTGGTTGTGTAAAAATATTGGTATCCGAATGCGATAGTCAGGCTCCGAAAACGGGGTTCGACAATTTTGCATAATCGTCGCCAATAATATAAATTTTTTATTTTTACAGTTTTGATTTTTTTTTGAAACATAACATTTTTATAAAATTGTAAACAATTTATACATAATAAATAGAGTTTTGTGAGACAACATAAAATTTTCATATCATCTATATTAAAATTTTAAAATATATATATATGTAAATAAATATAATATGCATTCATATATAAAATGTTGTTTTGTTTTATAAATATTTTAAATTACATTGTTGTTAGTAATTTTTTTTGTATACTTACAATCATTGTGAATAATATTAAAATAATAGCCATATATTTGGCTACCAATTTACGAAATCGTGGCCAATACTATACTTTTTTATAGATTTTTAAATTTTACTAAAATTTTAAATATAGCATAAACATAAATTACTATAGAAATTATATATAATAAATACAATTTTATGATCCCACATTAAATTATGAAATCATATATATTAAAGACATTAATAAAAATATAAATGACATTTTTCACTAAATTTATTTTTAAACTTATACAATCATTGTATTATTGTTAATAAATAATAATGATTAAGAAAAGTAGTTAACTTAAATTTATGATGTTTTGATCTTCTCCTCTTTTATGGTCATCTCTTGTCTTGTGGTCCTCACCGTCAATAAAGCATCGTCTACTATGTTGGTATATTTTTTTGTTACCAAGAACCCTCCTTATTGTGCTCTATTTTTCTGCTACATTCCAAAGTTAACGTGGGCTTTATGTTCTATAAATGATGTATGAGTTTCCCTTTCTGTTTGTGTTTGGAAAACGGTGAATTATGTTTCTGTATTGGATGATGATGGGTAGACATTTTTTTCCCAACCTTTGGTTGTTGTTTGAGGAAACCCTCCTAACTGTTTGATGGAAGGTTTGTTAGAGATTCAAGGCATAATTTGCAAAAGATGTTTATGTAAAATATTTACTATATGATTCCTTTTACACTAAATCTATACCACTACTTAATAATATTACTTTGACTTATTATCAACAAACTAGCATAATAGATCACATTGACATCCAATGTAGAAAGTATCTTTTGCATTAGTTCATTCTATCAACAATCCATTTGCGGGAGTTAATTGCCAAACAAATTTTATTAAACATAGTAATTTTATGATAAATTGAATTTTCAGAATTAAACTGTTAACTTCAATTCAGCAAGGAATGTCAATGTGGTGACTAGTTTTGAATGGCAGAAATGAGCTCCGTTGGAAGGAATGTGGGAAAATTCTACCTAGTTCAGAAAAATCGATACAAAACTTTCGTCATCATACACTAATCATCGCTTGCCTTTCATAGCCAATCTTCTTCTTCAAGGTCTTTAGTATCATCTGAATAACTCTCTTCCTTAACTATTTGTATCTTATTAGCATCATAGTAAGCTATCATATGAAAATTTAATTGTATATATTATGTCTTGTGTAAAGCCTCCAATCTTCAAGAGAATATAGATAAAAATAGAAGCAGTGGCAATATCCCGATAGCTGGTACAAGATTAGGGCAATTGGTTGTTTTTAATTATTCGTCGATTTCAATTACTATATTTGTTCAATCATGTATGAATGTGTTCAACTTTGGCTTCGTAATGTAGTTTGACTTATCTAACTATTTAAGTTCCATACTAATTGTTACTTAGGTGAAATGCGTTGCACTGGCAGTTCATCTAATTCAATGGTCCATATTGCATCTAGGGATTCGTTCATTGTATCCTCTGTAAGTTTAGTTATAGCCAAGAAGAAGTTGAAAGAAGGTGTCAATAACCCAACACTTGAGAGAAGATCTTTGACATTTTCAGTTCATACCTTCGAACGTGTAAGGACCCTTCTTAGGAATCTAAACATTGCGAACTCATTTACCTTTACCGACTCTCATATCACTTAGAATCCAAAAAAATAATCATTTCATTTCCTTTTCGATGGAATAAGTGTGAAACTTTATTTATTGTTATGTCTGTAAGAATTTTTGAAACAGTCTCTTTACTAATTAAGGTTAAGGCTGTGTACTATTGGACCTCCTCAGACCCTGCGCATCAGTGGGATTTATACTGGGTGTTGATATTATTGTTGTTGTTGTTGACGTTCTATGTCTGTAAGAATTGTTAAACTTTTAATTACAATCTTGTATTGCTTACCAGCATACATTATTATATTATATTGCTTGCAATTTTCAATTTTTATGTATTATTATTTTATTGTTAATAAATATTAATGATTAAGAATATTAGTCAACTTAAATTTATTAATTTTTAATCGTATTAATATGTAAAATTTTAGGTTTGTTTTTTTATATCAAAAAAAGAGAATTTATAGAGTTTTAGGTATTAACTACATATTTAAACAAATTTAAAAAGAAAATATAAATCAAAATATGAAAAATCATATATAAACGTCAATTATAATTAACCTTAGGATTATTAAGCATATTTACCATTAAAAAATTAACAAATTAACATTATTAATACATATTTCTTTAATCTACACTTTTTGCGACGATCTCAAGGTTTAGTCACCAAAAGTTCACATTTTGCGACGAATTATATATTTCGTCACAAAAAGTTGGAATATTTACCAATGTTTTACGTTATCATCGCCGAAAGCTCGATCTTTGGCCACAACATGAGTAAACCATAGCAAAATTGGCTTTTAGCAACAACTCTAGGAAATCGTCACCAAAAGATTGATCTTTGGTGACAACATGAGTAAACCGTCACAAAATTAGTGGCTTTTAGCGACAACTCCTGAAAATCATCACCAAATAGTCTGCTTTGTCGATGATTTATTTTAACGTCACCAAAATCGCAACTTTTGGCGACGATTTACAATTCGTCGCGAAAAAAAAAAGTAGTTAATAGTTTGTTATGTTGTAGTGTTTGACGATAATTCTTCAACGAGTTTGCACACTAAGTAGCTTGTCACTTATCTTGTTATCTCTTCCCACTTGGGTAGGCTTATGCAAACTAAGAGAGCTTAAGAAGCAACGAAAGTTTTTCTTTTAAACAGACTTTGATGGTGACCCCCGAAGGAAAATTATGCAACCATAGACATCGGTATCATAAATTGACAATAAGAAGCAACAATGGTGTAGTTGTCTTTATTGGAATTAAGTACATGATTAAGACCTCAAAATGGAAAAATAAACATAAGGTTTATTGTCATTAGCAATTCATTTATAACTAACTGTACTTTTTTACCTAACTTTACGGTCTACTAATAATAGTTTCTACACATTTACTCTGAGAACTAAAAATCTTTGTAACATCACTGAAAAATAAACTAAAGTAGAGTACTAAAAGAGTTGATAGGAGAATAAGGAATTGTGCTTTTCAAATAAAATAATGAAAATATTAAATGGACTGAGCATGCTGGAGACAACTAGGCGTAACACCAATTTCAGCAATTTACATTTTATTGGAGAAATAAATATTTTAAAAATTGAACAAGAAGTTAAATCTATACGAAAAAAGTTTTAAAGATTGAAAGGTTTAACTGATAGTAGACTGCCATAAAATTAATTAAAGATGAAATAAAACTAAATAATTTGAAAAATAATTGAAGAAGATTATCTTCGTATCCTTCAAAAAATTTAAAGTTTAATTAAAAAAGAAGACTATTAAATAAAAATTAATCAGTTTATTTTGGTTTATAAAAACCGATCAGTTAATTAATAAAATGATCGATTTTTAACAACAAAGATTATGAAACTCAATCGAACCGAAAAATTAGCTGACTTAAGGTTTTTACTATTAAACTAGTTAAACTGGTTTGGTTTTTAAAACATGAGAAAAAATCTACCTTCCCGATATCCTTATAATTCAGTTCAATCACCGTTATAAATAATTATAACAAACTTTGTTTTATGCTCGCGTCCTTATTCTTGTATAACATAATTTGAAAAATAACAAATTAAAGGGAAACAAAAGAAAGAATTCAGGAATATTGTATCCTCATTCAGCCGACCTTCAGTGACAAAACATTAGACATTGATTGTAGGAATATTTGAGATAGAACAATTGGGCATCTTCCAATTTTCTGTCTGTATGGGCAGATCATGAGTTCATCTCTTTCGCTGATAAACTAGTAATCATCAGTTATGCATTATCCTACTGTAGGTTTTTTTTTTTTTGAAGTACAACGGGCAATAAGCAGCCTGCAATATTAATAACTCAACTAAGTGACTGATAGTCTTTTGAGCACTATTTATGATACTGATAAGCAGTTAATTCCATTAAGTACTGCTAGTTATATAATTTTTTCTCACATGATCATCATTTATATATTTAGTGACCTACTAGCCTTATTCAAGCTAATTCTGGTTTGAACTTTTTTTCGTAATTTTACACTAAAAGTCAAATTATTTGTAGTAAAATTTCAATATGATTTATCAACTGTATATCAATAGATATATGGTTATTAGAAATGAAAATTGGAAATTACAATTTAGATTATTTTAGAGAATCAAAATTGACCATTCACGAAAAAATAAATAATCAATTTTGCCTATACTCATAGAGGATGTTCAAAGCAAATTAAGTTGAAAACAATGGAACAAAATCAGGCCATTCCTAATATTTTATAGATCCTGAACAAAGTAAAAAAGGGCCTTATTTTATCTCTTTTTGTTTTTTATGAATGTCAACAGTAGACACTTATAAAGAATAAAATAAGATAAAATAGGAGCAGGTCAAGAGTAGATCTTAAGCAGATGTCCTTCTTGCCCTTATCCAAGGCCGGCGCTGAACATATGCATACGTGGCAATCTATGAGCACATAGTTGGCTACTCTTGTAAACAAACTTGCCATTAGCATCTACCTATAATACTACTCAAAGTATTAGTCAACAGAAATGAAATTAACAGTAATCCAATTTGGTTAATTATAAAAGGTAAAAGTACTAACAAAAATGAATGATTAAAAAATTTAATCAGTTCAGCCCGTTTAATCATGAAAATTTTGAACTGTTCAATTTTTCGATTTGATTTACTTTAATAAATTTTGTTTTTAAAACGGATCAAATTATTAATTTATCTGTCAATTTTTATTAATTAATAAATTTTTATAAACTAAAAAAATCAATTAATTTTTATTTAATAGTTTTTTAATTAAGTTTTAAATTATTTAATAACTAAAGGCCGACTAAATCATTAAAATCTTATATCTCTTATCTTACCAGTTTAAGTTATGGGTTGGTTTTTAAAACATTGAGAAAAACAATTGACTTAGAAGATTTATTAAAAAATATGTATCAATACCTACAATTGATCAATAAAACATTTGCTATGCAATATTTTGTTTATAAATCAGAATATATACCCTGCTATATCTCCGTAATATTTTTCGAACTCGTCAGTTGTGAGATCCTTTGAATAGTAAATTTCAATGATTGACAAATTACACTCCGGAAATAACGTTATAGTGATCGCTTTCTTGTATTTAGGGAACAAGACAAATCTTCTTTTTAGATTTTATCATACAACCATGAAAATTATGTGTCTTACATTGGATAATATGAAACTTTCATTTTCTACTAAGCATACGTTTTGACTATTTAATTTTTCTATCGTATATGGCAAGTCATAAGCCCCGTGGTTCTATTCTGAAAGTAGGCTATTGTGTAAAGCCCCTCCATATATCTTTCCCTGCCAATACTTTCCAAGCCTGTAACTTTCTCGAGAATCCAGGAACAGAAAATTGTAACCTTTCTCTGAAAAGATATGTCTTCTCCAGGAGATAGACTTCACGACCCTTTCAAAGCCTGGAATTTCTTTGTTTTGCCAACGGTCAAAGCAAGTGATATCTTTTCTCTATTTGTTAAGATAACTATAGCTGTATGCACTGTGGTCTCAATCTCTCTCGTCTTCTACTCCGCTTTCTCCACACAGCCTGAGTCGATAGTCTGCCCTGAATGCGATAAAGTTTTCGTCTCCGGTCAGCGGAAGTTGGCAAGTGACGGTGTTTTCATAGAACATGAGGAAAAAACTAACATATCCCATATCTTGTTTGGTATCGGCGGCTCTGCAAAGACGTGGAATGATCGCCGGCACTACGGTGACTTATGGTGGAGGCCAAACGTGACTCGTGGTTATGTCTGGTTGGAAGAAAAGCCGGCGGATGGGTGGCCAAAGACCTCGCCACCATACCAAGTCTCTGGTGACACTTCGAAGTTTAGGTACACTTGCTCTTACGGGTCACGGTCTGCGTTGAGAATTGCACGTATTGTTAAGGAGAGCTTCGAGTTGGGGTTAGACAACGTTAGGTGGTTTGTTATGGGAGACGACGATACAGTGTTCTATGTCGAGAATTTAGTTACGGTCTTACGAAAGTACGATCATAACCAAATGTATTACATTGGTGGTAACTCTGAGAGTGTTGAGCAGGATTTGATACATTCCTATTCAATGGCTTATGGTGGCGGTGGCTTTGCTATTAGTTATCCACTAGCGAAAGAGCTTGCCAGGGTTTTAGATGGTTGCATTGATCGTTATGCATCATTTTACGGTTCTGATCAAAAAGTCCAAGGTTGTCTGAGTGAAATTGGAGTTCCTATCACCAAAGAACTTGGCTTCCATCAGGTTTCAATCTGACAATGTCGATTGACTTCCAAAGATTATGTTTCTTTCCAGGATATTTGACTCTTTTTTATTACCGTTAATTGTTCATTATCTACTTTCCTTTTCAGTGTTTACAGAGAAAATAGAGTAATTAAGATTCTAGTGGGTGGTTAATTGCAGGTGGACATAAGAGGAAATCCATACGGGTTATTAGCTGCACATCCTCAAGCACCTTTGGTCTCACTACACCATCTAGACTATGTGGACCCAATATTTCCAGGGTTGAACCAGATTGACTCACTCAAGAAGCTAAACAAAGCTTATAAAATGGATCCTGGTCGGACCCTGCAACACACTTTTGGCTACGATTTGACCCGGAACTGGTCGGTTTCAGTATCTTGGGGCTATACCGTACAATTGTACCCTTCTTTGCGAATGGCAAAAGAGCTGGAAACAGCGTTTCTGACGTTTCAAACATGGAGGAGTTGGAGCAATGATCCATTCACTTTCAATACCCGGTCAGTGAGTCCGGACCCGTGTGAGAAACCGGTTGTGTATTTCTTGGATGGGGTGGAGTATTTGGGTAGGGGCGAGGCCTTGACCAAATACAAAAGAAGTATGGGGAATTTAGATACACATTGTGAGCGACCCGAGTATAAAGATGCTGAGGCCGTCCAATTTGTCAATGTCAAAGCTTCCACGTTGAAACCAGACACCTGGAAGATGGTAAGCTAACTTTCCTCTTGATCTTGTCTGTATTTTCAGCACTCTTTGAAAATCACAAACATTAGAATTATCAAGTTTGGTTGTTAGAAAGTAGAAACGTTAACTTACTTAGGCCAGACGATGATTCTTAGTTGTCCATATCCCTCAAAGTGTCACTTCATGGCCCTCTTCATTGCATAGATGTATCTGTTGAGGCTTTCGTTGTCACGAGATTATGTATTATTGTATATAATAATTGTAAGTTCTTATCATATATATATGAAATTAGGTCTATGCCTGTTTGAACAGCCTCAAATAATGGGTATAGATTTCATGGCATAAGAAAAATCAGCTTCATTTTCTAAGACCATGTTTATACAGTCAAGATACGATATTTATACAGTCACTTACAAAAGATACACGTTTCATAGAAAAAGGGAGACATGAGGGTAGTTAATGAGTACCAGAACCGACTATGACTCTTTACCATTAGCAATGTTCATTGAGCCACTGTCTACAGAGTTTAGACAAGACACCATTATATAAATCTAAATTTGGTCGAACCCCTCAGTCTTCTGGCTAGGAGTTTTTTGGTTCAGAACCATTTTAACTGAAAACGTGGGCCACTGAAGCGAGAATGTCGTTATGGCATGATGACAAAAACAATTCCAAGTTTGGACGAAAGCTTCAAGGCTAGCATGTTGTGTCAACGTCGAGCTCGATTAGTGGAAATGAGTCAATGATATTAACATAGAATCATAAACGGTAGGTACATTACATTTTTATATTATTCATGATTTGATTTGTGCCTAACACGTATTGTCCAAAACGATGCAGGCACCACGAAGGCAATGCTGCGAGGTAATGAATGGAAAGAAAGAGAAGGGGGTTGTACATGTCAAGATTAGAGGCTGCCATGAATATGAAAGTGTGACTCCACCTTAGAAAATTAGTTCAAATTAAACATCAATTCGTGATAGAGATTGGATTAAGATCATCGCTTGTGTCAATACAAGATTACGCATTAACCATGTAACGCTTGGTTCGATCTTCTTGGGACTGGCTGGATCAATGCATATATTATTTTTCCTCTTTAAAATGACAAGTCTTTTTTTTCCTTCAATATTTTCCTTTTCTAAATATTGAAATGAATATCTTCTAGTAAATTAACCTAATTTATATACAATAACCACATTAACATATGTTTGGTGTTGGACATAATATAATGTTTTTTTCCCATATTGTGTATAATGTAATTTACAATAATAACAACATGCATCAGAAATCCCGCTAAAATATAAGATTTGAAGAGGTTCAGTAATATGCAGTCTTACCCTTAATTAATATTGGACAGATTGTTTTCAAAGTGTATATGGTAATTTGTTTTATTTTGTTAGCTGTCTTTTTTTTGGATAAAATTATTGAACCTTTAATGATATGTAAGATTGCTTCAATTCGTGACATATTTGATGAATGCGTCCAATCCTCTAATTTTATGTAATTTTTTAGCTCTTGATCATTTTTGGAATTACAATTCATTTTAGATGTTGTCACATTGTTATTTACCATTTTTTGTTTCTAAAATTAAGAATTGAGAAGAATGAAGAAGACGAAATATTCAACTAATTAAATTGAGTCATTTCTTAGTTTGTACCAAAACTTTATACATTTCATAAACACATTGTAGGGCTATTTTCAACAAAAAGGGTAACCCTAATCTCCTCCATCAGATAGATTAAAAAAAAGAGGAATTTCCTGGTTAATTTCTTTCATCAACTCTTCGTTTCTGTTAAAATAGCCAAAAATAAAGATTAAGAACAGAAAAACTTAAGACATATAATTAAGGGTTTTTTATTTATATTATTAGTTTTCTGTTTTAGTTTTCAAATTTAATTTAAAAACTTGTTTATTTTATTTTTTATCTTTTTGGGTTTTGGTTTCTTTCATTTTTTAAAATTTATGAAAATCACAAAGTTGTTTTTATTTATATTTTTTATCATTTGATTTACTATCAACTAAATATATAATATTTAATTAATTAAAATTAATTATTAATAAAATATGAATAATTTAATTAATTTTGTATCCAAATCAAATCAATTTAATTTAATAATTATTAATAAATATAATTAAATTTAAAATATTTTCCAGATATATAATTTCAAATAAAATTTTATTAATAATTAAATATATTTTAACTAAATATTAATTTTTATTTTTTCAAAAAAATAAAATAATTTTTATCTACAATTTATTAATAAATTTTATGGTAGAGATTAGCTAAATTTAATTAATTTAAAATATATTTATCTTTAAATTTATAATAAAAATATAACTATATTTACATTAACAACTAAATACGTTTTTTATTTTTATTTAAAAAATAAAAGTAAAAATAGAAAATGAGATAATGGAACTTGAAAATTCAACCTTATGATATATCTCTCCCTTATATATTTTTAACCTAAGTTTTCAACTATATATACACATACATAAGTAATGGAGTATTTTATTAATCTTGTCTGTTTGTATACTGTTTAAAGAGGTCAAAATCATCTTATTGACCATTAGGAGGAGATCAGAATTTCTTGAATTCCACGTAGGACAATCAATCCAATCAACAATTCCACTGAAAAGAAACAAAGACCTTACCAAGCCTGGAATCTGCTCCCTTGTTCCCAAACATTTTTATCCATTTAGAGCTTGAAAATAGAGTGAGAAATAGAGCTTTAGTAGTATATCTTCTATGCCACTTTTTCTGTGCCGTGTGTGCCAAATAATATCTAACCATATAATAATTAAAAAAGAGAAAAATTAGATGACTGAGATGTTATTGACACATGGAGGCACAGAGAAAATGACACAAAAAATTTGAATATGAGAATCTGTTTCACCTGGAATGGCCACAACTCACATAATGAGGATTCAGACATATCACATATGTACTTAGAGAATGCACGCATCATAATTATAGCTCGGTTCGATTACGTTTATTTTTAGCTTAGGTTAGTTGGGTCAATCTTGTGGTCCGTTTATTTTTTTCGAAACAACATCATTTTATTTAAAATGATGTCGTTTTGAATTTTTTTCTTTAAAAATTAATTGGCGAGCTTGTCAAGTCTGGCCCATCTCTACCCGCTGGACCACAAGTTACCATATCCTTAATCCAGGCTTAACCTCGCCCATTATTATGCCTTAGAAGAATGCATTGTATTCCACTTTAAACCAAGTGTGAAAATTGGTAACTTTCAATATCATCAACGAGAAAAAGCCAGAGGATTAAAGGTCAACCTACAACAATTATGCTCGTTTGTCACGATTCCCTACATGCAACAAAAGAGAAAAATAAAAAAATCGATAGTTTCGATGGTTGGAGTTTGAGAATTCTAGGTCTACACGACCAAATATTAGTGTTGTTTGACGTTTAAGTCATTTGAGGTTTATTTGAGCTTAAATTTTTGTGTTTGGTTTTAATTCCTGATGTGCTTTATAATTTATGAAAATTACAAATATTGTTTTTATTTTTTGTTTCAAATTTTTATCACAAATTGATTCATCACTAAATATTTATATATGATTTAATTCTGTAATAATAATTACCAATAAGAATATATTTTAATTATTTAATTTATTTTAAATTTATAATTAATTTTAAATTCAGTAATTTTTAAATACAAGTATTTTTAAAATTGATAATTATTTAATAAATATATTAAAATTTTAAAATATCTTCAAAAACACAAAAATTTTCAACAATTTTAACATAATTTTTAAATATATATTAGCAAATAAATATTAATTTATGAAATTAAATTTATTTATTTATTTTAATAAAATTAAGTAAAATTATTTAATTAAATTATTCATAAAATTATTTTATCATTAAGTTATACTTAATATTTAATTATCATAAATAAAAAATTGTAATTACATTGACATTAACAATTAAATTAATTTTCTGTTTTTACTTTAAAAATAAAAGCTAAACATCAAAGAGAAAGCATAAATGAAATCAAGCAATTCATAAGTAAATGTGAAAGGAATGTGTCTTTCCTTATAATATTTCAATAAAGCATTGATCCATCCCCCAATTTATCCGACTATATATGGATTTCAGTTTTGGACCATCGAACAAAGTAAGCCTTCATTATCTGAATGATATATTGACAAAAAGTTCTAATTAAAACAGAAGATTTTGAGCATGCCAACTTAGAAAATGATCGATGAATCTTTTGGCTGTTCTTGCGTTTCACTCATTTGGCACAGTGTTTCCAACACCTGTCAGCGTCACTCTTGTTTAACTATGTGATTCTTCACGGACTGGATTTAGAGCAAACATGGTCAACCATAGAAAGTCATATATTAAGCCCAAGCCTGAGTAGTAAAGCTTTCTAGGTCCAAGCTTAAGGACTAAGGAAGTTGGTCGCCTATTCTTGTAGGCCCTATCTCTTTTATCTGACAGAGTGATAGCATTCTTGACTCAGAAGCAGGACCACCAAGACAATAAGAGACGAAACAAAGGCGTATGAATTAATACTCTTGGCAACATGACACTGCAATACCTATCACAAGTCTCAACCCTAACAATTGAACATTGTCCTCTTTACTAACACCAGAATGCTCTGGAGACATGATCACGATGCTACATTTCCAATCCACTGTCCTCTCCTTGCCAGTTTATGCATCCCTTCAAATGTTGGGAACCTTGACCTCAAGTGGAGAATAAAAGTGCTTAAACCCCAACCTCAAGCCAACCCACTTCCCAGAAGCCTCCATTTTGTTTGATAATTCGATCTTCTTAGTGTCATAACCCAGAAAAGGACGTACCCTCCTCAACCCATTTGCCACATGATAACACCAAATCCTCAAAACGTGTGGCCACTGGCTATTCGTAACCCAAATCCACAGGTTTTTATCACACGCTTCCAAGAAACCTTTCCCTATAAAGGCCCACCACCTAACCAACTCTCTTTCTTTCTCAAGGACATCACACTCCAAAACAGCTTTCAGTTCCATTTCGTCTCCTTCTGTAGCCTCTCTTCAAACCCATCAAGAGTCGGTCACTGACGTTGGATCAATGACTGCTTCGGTCTCAACCGTTGGAGCTGTTAACAGAGTAACGGTACTGTGGTTTTCCCGCCCTTTTCAACTCGCGTATTTAGCTTTACTTGGTTTAGGTTCCATCGAGCTAGCTTAGAGCTCATGTATTAAGCTGTTCTGAGCTTTTCTTTCCATTGTTTTTATCGTCACTCCTGCATGTAACGGCTTTGATCTCACTCTACGAAAAGGAAGAATAGTTGTAGCTTGAACTTAGAACAGACTGTCACTGTTTTCACTTGTTAGCATTCAGATTGATGCAAGTTAGTGTAAGTGTACTTGAAAACTATTGAAGAGATGGAATTGTTGCTGTCTTCAAATTCTTGTGGTTCGTCTGTTTCGATAAAGAAAATATCTTTCCTGCAGATGAATTTGAGTGTGACTACACTATCAGTACCAAGCTCGGCGTTCTTTGGCAACAAATTGAAAAGGTTGAACTCTAAGGTGACAAGCCAGAGGCTATTGTCTGGGAATTGTAAGGTAGTTGCAGAGCACGAAGAGGAGAAGCAGACTTCCAAAGACAAATGGAGAGGGCTTGCATTCGACGAATCAGATGACCAACAGGACATTACTAGAGGTAAAGGAATGGTGGACACCCTCTTCCAGGCTCCTATGGAATCAGGAACTCACTATGCAGTCATGAGTTCCTATGACTACATCAGTCAAGGCCTTAAACAGTATGACATCAACTACCTGAAATTGAATGCTATTTGAGTTAATTCAGGTCTACAAATCAGTAATGCACATCTTTGATTTTTCTTTCCTCAGGTACATGGACAACAATATGGATGGATTTTACATTGCTCCAGCATTTATGGACAAGGTTGTTGTACACATTACTAAGAACTTCTTGAACCTACCTAACATTAAGGTAAGTTGAGAGTTGTTGGAGAGTCATTGAGGCTCCTGCGTTTTTATATTTCACATACTGTAGTAACATAGGAGTAATCATGGCAGGTTCCTCTGATCTTGGGAATTTGGGGAGGGAAGGGTCAAGGAAAATCTTTTCAGTGTGAACTTGTTTTTGCTAAGATGGGAATCAAGTAAGTGAAAGAATATTAAACTTGAAGTTGCTAATGGTGGAAATTGATTAACAAATATACTCTATGTATGATATGTTTATCCTTTGGTGTTTTTGGTGACATCCCAGTCCCATTGTGATGAGCGCTGGAGAATTGGAAAGTGGAAATGCAGGAGAGCCTGCAAAATTGGTCAGACAAAGATACCGTGAGGCCGCAGACATCATAAGGAAGGGAAAGATGTGTTGTCTCTTCATCAATGATCTTGATGCTGGGGCTGGTAGGCTTGGTGGAACTACCCAATATACTGTCAACAACCAAATGGTGAATGCTACCCTCATGAACATTGCTGATAACCCCACCAATGTCCAACTCCCTGGTATGTACAACAAGGAGGAGAACCCCCGTGTTCCTATCATAGTCACTGGCAACGATTTCTCAACATTGTATGCCCCTCTAATCCGTGATGGCCGTATGGAGAAGTTCTACTGGGCTCCTACCAGAGAAGATAGGATCGGTGTGTGCACCGGGATCTTCAGAACTGATAATGTTCCCAAGGAGGACATAGTCAAGCTTGTTGACACTTTCCCTGGGCAGTCTATTGGTAAGCTTATGCATAATGCAACGGACTTTTTGGTTACTAAAACTTACTAGCTTAGCAATCCATTAGTAGTTACAACATAGAAATTTTTGAATCTGATGATGATCGATACCGGAATGGGATCTATGCTAAGAGAAGTAATGTGATTGTATGCAGATTTCTTTGGTGCCCTGAGGGCGAGAGTTTATGATGATGAGGTGAGGAAATGGGTTTCAAGTGTGGGTGTAGAAAATGTAGGGAAGAAGCTTGTGAACTCAAAGGAGGGACCACCGACATTTGACCAACCAAAGATATCTCTGTCGAAGCTACTCGAGTACGGTAACATGCTTGTCCACGAGCAGGAGAACGTGAAGAGAGTTCAATTGGCAGATAAGTACTTGAAAGAGGCAGCTCTTGGAGATGCAAATGATGATGCCATCAAGAATGGAGCTTTCTATGGTTAGCCTCTTGATCCTCTATGCCAAATACTTTTAAGTTTTGAGAAGTGACTGTTGTTTTGATAATTAACTTTTGGTTGCAGGCAAAGCAGCCCAACAGATTAAGTTTCCTGTTCCTGAAGGTTGTACTGATCCATCAGCGCAAAACTTTGATCCAACTGCTAGGAGCGACGATGGGAGCTGCGTCTATCAGTTTTCGGACTCTCCCTGGATTTAGTTATGTCAATATGATACCTTGAAATTTGGTGATATATATATACTTATAGTTCAGTAAGTGTCCTTTTTGTTGTCTAATGAAGAACAAGTCGTTGTACAAGTTTTCAGCTCGTAATTGGATTACTCTAGTTACTGGAACTATTATCAATTTACCAGTTAGTAATGTTCTCTGAGCTATCAGCCAAATGAATAGCCTATTTGGTAAGGACAAATCAAGAGTAAAGTGTTGAGCTCTAATACCACTTTTTGGTAATAGAACTACAACAAAATGATAGTGAATTAAGGTAAATACATAAATCTCATTTCAAGAAGCCAGTGAAAGAGGTCAAACAACAGCAACTCCAAGCAACTGTTTCAGCAACAGATGAATTAAAAGCTACCGGGCAAGACTGGTCCATTTCTAACACCAGATGGTGGAAGTTCTGCTTCCACAGGTTAGCACTTAGCAGCCAATGGTGGGCTAATATTGTAGCCTCTTAGTCTTATTCAGACCTATTCCTGAGTTTATCACTTAGTTCAGCCAATTTTGAACTTTCCATTTACAAAACCAATGTTTGCCCCTCAAAGCACCTGACTCCTGTCCCTTCTGCGATGCTTCTGTCCTGTAAACCAGCGACTGCTAGTTTCTTCCTTTCATCCTGCTTTAAAAACCACGAGTGTTTGTTTCAATAATTAATAATTTAAAATTAAATAATATATTTAAATTAAATAAAAATTATAAATTTCAATACATCTCCCGAAATTACAATATCTACTTTCCTTGTTAGTTTAAATAATAAAAATTAACTTCATACATTAAGCAAAAGTAACGAATAAAGCTTTAATTTTTTTAAAATTTTGATGGAATAAAAATTTAACACTTGAATATTAATATATCAAATTTTATTATTATTAAATACTGATAATTAATTTCTAACATATTCGAACTTAATAAAACACTTATTAAATTGTATAATATAAATAACTTCCCATAGTGATCACATATTAAAGGTTTATTTAACTTTTTATATAATTTTTATAAATGAAAATAATACGTAATAAAAATTTCCCTAATATGTAAAATACGAGAAAATTTAGTAATATATAGCCTTCCTAATTGCAGGGCTGTTTCCGAAATTTTTACAAATAGATCCATGGCTTAAACATGTTGCTCTTTTTATCTGTTAGCAAATCTGCCCATGTGACAACTTATGTTTATGTTGCGGCTCTGAAAGTCACCCACAGTCCCTCTTGCCTTCACCAAGCCACCTTTGATCTTCTACTTCTCCCTTTCCACGACAGGGACCTGTCTTGCTTATTAGTCCCTGAAAAGTTACCAACAACATTCTGTTCCTCTCCCCCAACCTCTTGAAGTATCAATATCCCATTTGGTCTCCATGCAAGTTTGTGATCTTTCTCTTAACATGGCCTATCTCCTCAACTTCTGCCTTTTTTTCACCTCTCTCTTAGTCCCCGTCTCAAGCCAAATCAACCAACTTTCCTATGCCGGATTCAAAGATGTGGGCACAAACATAAGCTTAACCGGAGTTGCAGAGATTGAAAAAAGTGGCATCCTTCGCTTAACCAATGAGACTAGTAGATTAATTGGTCATTCCTTTTATGCCTCCCCTTTCCTGTTCAAGAACAAAACTAATGGAAATGTCTTCTCTTTCTCAACCTCTTTTGCTTTTGCTATAGTCCCCGAGTATCCAAAACTAGGTGGTCATGGCCTCGCTTTCACAATATCAACTTCAAAGGATCTAAAAGCTCTTCCAAGTCAGTACTTAGGTCTTCTCAACGCAACGGATGATGGTAACTTCACAAACCACCTTTTTGCAGTTGAGTTCGATACTGTCCAAGATTTCGAGTTCGGAGACATCAACGACAACCATGTTGGTATAGATATTAACAGCATGACGTCCAATGACTCTGCTGTTGCAGCTTATTACACTGAAGATTCCACGAAGCAAGATCTAAATCTCAAGAGTGGAAATGCAGTCATGGCATGGATCGATTATGATTCTGTTCAAAACGTTCTGAATGTTACTATATCCCCTGCTTCAAAAAAACCCGTCTTGCCAATTTTGTCTTTTCCTGTAGATCTCTCAACAATATTCCAAGAGTATATGTACGTGGGATTCTCTTCTTCAACGGGTTTGCTTGCTAGCTCTCACTATATTCTTGGATGGAGTTTCAAGATCAATGGGCAAACACAAAGTTTGGATCTTTCTTCTTTGCCTTCGCTTCCTGGATCAAAACACAAGCATTTAGGTATGACTATAGGTGTTTCAGTTGCGTCAGCTGTTCTTGCAATTATTGCAGTATTTTTGGGCATGTTTTACTTTGTTAGAAAGATCAAGAATGCTGATATAATAGAAGATTGGGAGCTTGAAATTGGGCCACATCGATATTCCTATCAAGAGCTCAAAAAAGCAACCAAGAGTTTCAGTGAAAAAGAGCTCCTTGGTCATGGTGGTTTTGGCCAGGTTTACAAAGGTACGTTGCTGGATTCAAAGATCCAAGTAGCTGTTAAGCGAATTTCAAACGACTCCAGACAAGGGCTGCGAGAATTTGTATCGGAAATTGCTAGCATGGGACGGCTTCGACACCGGAATTTGGTTCAGTTACTGGGTTGGTGTCGTCGGAAAGATGATCTCCTTCTTGTCTATGATTTTATGGCCAATGGCAGCTTAGATAAGTTCTTATTTGATGAGCCCAAAATGGTCCTGAGTTGGGAACAAAGGTTTAGGATAATAAAAGATGTTGCCTCTGGCCTTCTCTATCTCCACGAGGGCTACGAGAAAGTGGTGATTCACAGGGATGTGAAGGCCAGTAATGTACTCCTGGACGGCGAGTTAAATGGTAGACTTGGTGATTTTGGTCTTGCAAGATTGTATGAACACGGATCGAACCCGAACACTACTCGGGTCGTGGGCACATTCGGGTACTTAGCTCCAGAGCTACCAAGAACAGGAAAGGCCACAGAGAGCACAGATGTGTATGCATTTGGTGCACTTCTGTTAGAGGTTACTTGTGGTCGCAGGCCAATCGAGCCGAAGACAGCACCTGAAGAGATTGTCCTTGTGGATTGGGTTTGGAGCAGGTTTGTTGAAGGAAGAATCCTTGATGTGGTGGACCATCGACTCAATGGTCAGTATTGTGAGAAAGAGGTTATGATGGTTCTGAAACTGGGAATTATGTGCTCAAATTCTGCTCCAATGGTACGGCCTAGCATGAGGCAAGTGGTGAGGTATTTGGATGGAGAAGTTGCATTGCCTGAAATCCTGAGGGCTCCTGATGGTTTGCACAATGGACTTAATGGTATTGCAGAGGGATTTGATGACTATGTGCACTCTTTAGCATCATCTTCGTTTGACAAAATGAGTTCCTACTCTTCCATGGAAAACGGGTATGGTGGGACTAGTTTCGCTTCTCTTTCTACTTCTCTTTCACAGCTCCAAGGTAGAGGAGAAACGAGATAGCTAGTGTTTAAAAGATCTTCTGTTTTGCCTTTTCCTCGGAGAAGTAGAAATTTAAATCTCCAGTGTTCTGAATGTTCCCATAAAGACACATGATTGATTGCTTCTATTTGTTTAATTCTAAGGAAGAAATGTTTGCCAATGTTTTTATTTTTGCCTCAAAACATTCACAAACAGTCCTATGTCAGTACTGAGATGCACCAATCAGACTTTTCGTCGAACACTTGTACGAGTTATGTTCCATATAAACATCAAAAGGAGGAGTATTGGAAATTTATGTTTTCCATGTGACATCACTCCTAATGAGATTAATCAATGAAATTGAAACCAAATTGTATACTCTATATTATTATTCAAAATTTCAGATCCACCGAGATTTGAGCCAAAGTTGGATTCTGATATTCTAAAGTATCATTAACTTCATACTTTTGTACAAGTGACCACTCAGAAAGTGCCTTTGCTCATGTGTGTGCAGTGTGCTTTCGGCCATTTCCAACCAGAAATGATAATTCATTTATGAGTAGTACTTGCGGAGGGTATGAAACAATGTCTACACTGTAGAGTATGAGTCAGACAAGCATTTGTTTATGGGTCCTGCCCATCCCACAATCATACTAAACAACACAAATTTGTTATGGTTACAATACAAGTAACATTTTGTGGGCACACCACTGTAAAGCAAAGGGGATGTTCTGTATTCAAATTGGTACATAAAATAGGATATGAAGACAAAAGATAGGACTCAGGAGACACCATAACCACTCGTTAAAGCAATAATACACAACTAATATAGATGGAGCATAGCTTTTAAACTCCCAAATGGAGAGGGCATTAGCCAATCGTAGGGGCTCTTGCAACTTTTCCTGCTGAATCAACATATAATCTGACCCTGCTGGTCCTGAAGTCCATAGTGACAAAACAATTAGGAGGAACTACCTGAATTTGAGCTCCTGGCATGTCTTCCTTTATCTTTCTATCCGCTTCCTCTACAGTTACACCCACAAGATCAGGCCATGTAGCTCTTGGTCCTGGATTTGATCCAAACGGAAACCCATAAAATCCTGATTGTTTCACAAATTCTCAATACCCAAGTTCCTATAGACCCTGTAAATCACTGAAAAAGTTGATGTAAGAACTTACTTGGCAGGGTTGGTGTGGATCCAGTAGGTAGAGGCTGGAGAGGGTTTGTGTTCTGATTGTTCCCTGCCATAGCTCGATATCAGTTTCCTAATCTGTGCTTCAACTGTGAAACAAATAGCAGGTGAATATATGTATTGAGCCTCTCCGTTACCAATCTTAGAATTTATAGGTGAAAGACTTTTTGACTTCTGAATTGGGTACTTGTGTGACAAAAGACAAGCAAAAACATTGGATACAACACCCTGTGGCTTTCCATTGCCGGCCTTGATGAAGTTCCAATTGGAAGCATAAATCTTCCATCCAGGAACCAAGTGCTGACACGTGAGACTCTGATACTGACATTTTCTGGTTCCTGAAGAACCTTGGGGCCAAATATTGGACCTTTACTTCCCCGATTCAGGATTTGATCTGGGTTTCAGTGCTTCAGGAATTTTACTCTCGTCTAGTTAACCTTGGAATTGGCCCATTGGACTATTCTCTAAACTTGTATACTCTCAAGTTATAAAGACTAAACGATACACTTCAGACTCAACCTTTGCAACAATAATATTTAGTAAAAAAATTTCAGACTCTTGACACCAATAAATTACTCCCAACTAGTACTATTAGTCTCCCTAAATATGAAATATGTAAAAGAATGGGATGATGATCAATTTGATACTTTGTCTTTTAATTTTTGATAATTAAATTATAAACCTTTTAAAACTTAAAGTTCAGTTCTAAACCTTCACAAAGTAAGAACTTAAATGCTGAACTGATCATTAGATTTTCATTAAATCCTTATAATCAAACTTGGTAATGTCTAACATTTGATATTTAAGTATCTTCTTATTTTGTAAAATTAGAAAATTTAATTGAAACTTTTAAAAGATTTAGAATGTAATTTTTAAAAAATTGAGAAGTTTAGGACAAAAGAAATAATGATGTGTTGGGCCTCAAAAATAAAAATCCAATTAATCATAATTATTTGTCATAAAATTTTATAAAACAATTAAGTTTTATTAAATTACTGCAAATTTGCCTCAAATTTTTTTATTTAAGTTCATTAAATAATTTCTTATTTTACTCGATTCGATCGTACTTAAATCGTGTAACCTGTTGACTTGGCGAGACAAAAAATGCCAATACTAAAATCTCGATCCAGTCAATCCTGGAAGGAAAATAGGGTTCTAAGTGTGTCAGAAGTGGGACAAGGTAAGTCAGAAAGTTATAAAACAAACGAGATTTTGGTGTGAAAACAACCTCAGGCCTAACGGTCCACAAACCACAAATTTCTAAGGCTGAAATCATGGCTTTAGGGAGGGATGGACCACCAACTTCCACTCCATGAAATGTGATGGCTGTCCCCGAACGGATAGCTCAGTTAGTCTTTAGGAAGATATTGAGTGTAAGGTTTTAGGTTCGAGTCGCAGCAGCAGTAATGTAAGAGTTTTATTTAATACGGTGATTTTTTTTGTGTGCATCGAACACGTGCTCTCTCTTTAAAGAATTGAGTAAAATTCAACTATAATTTACTCCTCCATCGTTTTATTGGGCTAAAATGTGGGGGCAATTAAAGAATGGACGATTCTAACTTTTGGGTGCAATGAAATGCGATGGCTGTGATCATTAAATATTCCTCATCGTCTTGTGTCTGCAACTTTGTCTTCGCCTGACAAATAATCAGATCAGTCATTATCAGACAGATTAGTTTTTTAGCTAACTGGGGGAATCATCTTATTTCAGAATTCATATGTTTACATCACCAAGGCTCGAGTTCCGATGGAAAACCAAGACAGATTAGTTTTATGAATAAGAGATTGAAGAAGGAATATACTATTTAGTCCACAGTGTTCTTCCAGGAAGGTGCCGCAAGACTTGCTTGAAATTATACCCAACCCATAAGAAGGACCTTCTTCTCCTCTTCCACGGCCGAACCTACAGAAGTTGACTAACCAGCAGCCACGGCAACGACTAATGGAACTTCTAGGTGTTTTCTTTCCTTCCCTTTCTTAAACAAGGGGACAAATTACGGAAGCTGCAAAAATTGACTACTTTTTGCATTCGCTTCCGTGTCCCCACAACCATATTGTGGCTATTAATAGTCGATTAGAATCGTTCGATTCACA
Organism: Erythroxylum alaternifolium; assembly: GCA_027478495.1. NCBI lineage: Eukaryota > Viridiplantae > Streptophyta > Magnoliopsida > Malpighiales > Erythroxylaceae > Erythroxylum > Erythroxylum alaternifolium. The sequence goes on along the minus strand of JANIIA010000004.1, from coordinate 59,191,062 downwards.
TACATCTCTATCTGTTCAGTAATTAGACTCATGGCTGATTAAAGTCTGACATCTTTATCTGTCTGGGTGTTAGATTATAAACCTTGAACTTGTAAAACCTTGTTGGTTGAGAGAGGGATGTGCTGATTGATAGAGATTAATTATGTTGTTGAAGCTTTTAATGTTTCTGTTGTCTCTCATAGTCAGCTTGGTGGATGCTCAAGACC
>JANIIA010000004.1:59162237-59172920 GCA_027478495.1 Erythroxylum alaternifolium | reverse complement strand
CCCCTCAAGGCAAGGTGATCAAGTTACATGTTCTACGATTCAAGAGTTGGACTCCGTTACGGGATCCAACAGTTGGGATCCGGTCTCCGGGTCGGGTCCTAACAAGTTTTCAGTGCAGTAACAAGTTTATAAAAACAATTTCGAGGCCCTGTTGTAGACCATATAAAGATTTGCACAAATGACAAATCTTATTCGGATGTGAAAGTCTAAAAGGATATAGTTTTGCACAAATTATGAATCAACCACAGTAGCCATAAGTTTGCTGACAAATACAAAAACAAAAAAAGTCAAATGCAAAATAACAAATCAACACCTGAAATTTGTTAACACAGTTTAGCTTACCTTGCCTATGTCTGTAGGGGCCTCACCCAACTTAATACTTTCACTAACAGTAATAATTTTATACTAGACTTTACTGAGCTTACTCACTCAACTCTTGAAACTATCCCTCGTCCTCACAACTTATGAAAGTAAATCACTCCCAATAATATGACTGACTCGTGCTAATATCAAAAGATAATTTTCTTAACGTTTAACAATAAAGATAAGAATTAAACAACTCAAGTGATTGATACAATTAAGAACATAAACAAAAACACTTGAGATAATGAAAAAACTTCCCTAACAATGTGGCTCCATCAATGAAAGATCAGGAAGTTGTCCATCAATAAAGCAGTTGTAGACTTTCAGTATTATCACCAAAACATCCCAGACGCAGCAATAGAAAAATCAGTAACGAAACAAATGTTTCTTCACCAAAACATTACCAACCTTGGAGCCACAAAATCCACAAACAATGCTGAAGTTTTTGCATGTCACCACATATAAATTATTGTTGCAAAAATCACGAAAACTTCTGGAGTTTTCGCACACCACCACACCAAAAATGATAGCTACAAAATCACATGTAACAACCACCAACTTGACATTGGACAACAATAAAACTAACACTCGATAGACAATAAACAGACCATCAAAAGTCATGAAAAACTAGAGAAAACACACCTACTAGATTGGATGATAATTAAAGTAAAATCAGTTGCAAAAGATAATCCAAGATACCTCAAAAATTCCATTTGCCAAGTCAAATAATAGAATTACAAAAACATCAATATGTTGGACATTTTTACCACATCAAAAAAATAACTGAATAGCCCAAAAAATTCACGCCCAGTTAAGAAAAACACAGATGCAACTATAGATCAATAGATCACGCAATTGCTCACCAAAAATACAAAGAAATGCAACTACACAATAGAACAATTTTCTACACATTTTCCTTCACAAAAATGATGGCGTAGTAGTCCAATTATTCACCCACATATGTAGAAATGCAGCTACCAAAAATAGCTCAATAGAACATGTAATTGCTCACACAAAAATAAAGAAGCTTAGTTATACACATAAAAAAAATCAGCACGTTTTTTACTTTAGAAAGACCACATAACTTTAGGCCAAAAAATCACACCAAACCCAACAAAAATGTAGCTGCAAATCGTCAATCATAATCTCCATAAATTCAGCTACCCTCAGTAACCATTATTACGAAAATAGGCTTCCAAAGATAACAACAAAAATCACTAAAAATCTACACACTATCTTTATTTAGATATGGTGATTTTATCCCAAATAATAAATCCTATCTTTAATAAGATTTTATCTTTCATCTAATTTTAGCTTCAAAAGTCCCAACCAAGGTAAACTTCCAAATATATCCAAACATCTCTAATTACAAATAATTCTCAAAATTAATTTATAAGATATCATATCATATATCTTAACAATCTTCTCCTTTTTGGAATTATTTGTCACATACTGAAACTCCCCCTTAAGAAGATAATTGAACACATAACATCAAGTCTACATAACATATAGGAACTCTCCCTTAATCGAACATCAAATTCTAAATAACATCAAATTCACTCAACATCAAGTTTGTCAAAATTCAAGAAACATCCAAAGAAACAATAATCACAAAAAACAATTATCCAATAATCCAAATTGCTCCCCCTTGGGACAAAAAGATACCAAAAAGCAAGACTAATAGTCATGGAAATACCTTGAAATCTTTGCTTGAATTGATAAGTCGCCAAAAACAATCATATATCTCCTCTTTGGGACAAAACAATGCCAAAAGGAAGAATGTCTTCAATGCGATCAATCTTAGCAAATAAAGAGGCATAAAAATCAGTAATAAGTGTAATAGAAGAATCATAAGCATGTAGTACAGTAGAAGAAGGCCAAGATGACAATTTGCCACTAGTCTAAACACTAGCCAACATATTTTCACTAACATCAAATCCATCCGCATATGATTAATTAAAATGCATTCAACGAAGCAAAATCAAACTTAATTAGTCTCCCCCTCACGTAAACCATATGAGAGCATATTTTTCAAACTCATACAGCCCACGATATAAAGAGAAACCAAGAAAAAACTTGAAAAACCTAAACCATAGAAAACTTGAATCTTCCTACAGGTCTCTAACCAAGTATTAAAATTTTCTCAACATAACTTTGTAAATCAAAATCCAAAAGAAAAAATCTCAATCATCAAGCAGAGCCTCATTTTCATATCAAATATACTATTTAACAAGTAAGGAAAAGCCAAACACACATCAATCAACTAAATCTTAGAAAACCCATAAATAAAAGGTAAAAAAGACCAAGATTTTAACTCTTTCAAACCTCCTTTTTTAGAAACAACATCAATATACTTCAAAAATGTAAAGCACACAGTCCCTGTGCCCCTTGAAGAAATTCAAACCTAGCCTTATTGCTCGTCACATTGTCTCTATCATCAGATGAGGCTGATTTGCAAGGGGTAGTAACTTGCAACATATAATAATTGTCTACCGATATTCTTTCACTCACAAGGCATTCTCCTTTTGAATTAATACTCTGCACTCATCACTTGTAAATCTAACTAATAATCCATCATCATAAAGCTGACTAATACTTACCAAGTTTGCTTTTAACCCAATAACATGAAGAACATTCTTGATGTGTGGCAGCACATCGACATAGAGCGTCCCTCTTCTAATGATCAATGCCTTCTTTCTATCACCGAAAGTAACATGCCCATCTACACAAATTTGATTGTCAGTCAAGTAGCTCTTTTTTCCTATCACATGATGTGAATATCCACTGTCAAAATACTAACCATTATGTGAAGTGGCCTTTATGGGTTTAAGAACTACAAGAGCTTGCAATTGACCCTTTTGAACCCAACTGTGCTTTGATATTATAGACTACTGCTGGAAATTTAATAAAGAGTGTATAAATTTTTTATTTTGAGCCTTTGAAATATCATTTGTAATAACTTGTAGCATTTCGATCTTATGCACCTAATAACCCCACAAAAGTAACATGTAGGTATGAACTTTCGATTCTTTCTTTAGATTTCTCTTTTGACAATTCCAGCATCATCGATTTTATTATCATTCACCTTAGAACACTCACCTTTGTAGCCGACACCTTGCAAGTCTCCTTTAATCTTACTAATTTCTAACAATTGTTCTAATTTTTTGGTACCTCCATTTAGCATTCTTATTCCTTTTTTTGTATTGACCAACTTCAATTTCGTTTCATCAAGCTCATCTATTGTAGATAATAACTTCTTCTCAAGGTCTTGAATGATGTTCTTTATGATAGAGTTTTCCTTCTTTAGCTTTTCATTTTTCTTACATATTTGCACCTACTTTACATATATTAACTCATAGGCTTTGTAAATGTCCTCACTTTTGTCTTCTGAATCACTTTCATAATATGAAATCAAACTTCGGACTAATTTATCTGCATTTTTCCCAAAATTTTGAACTGATTTACCCACGGTTTCTTCATCAGTTTCTTCCTTCTTAGTTTTTGTTAAGTAAGCAACTGGAATTTTATTGTATAAAGCAACCACCATAGCACTACTAACAAATTCTTCTTTACTACCATGCTCACTTCCGGATTCATTCTCACTCTAAGTGTTTGTATAGGACTTCCCTTTTCTCTTCTTCAAATTGTTAGCGCATTCCGCTTACACATGTCCGAAGCTTGGACATTTACCAAATTAAATTTTTTTCACTTTTATTTTGGCCTTTTGAGTTTTAGCTTATTGTTTAAAGTTATTATGATAAGCTCCCACCGTTTTTCCTAAACTTAGGTCTATCTTTCTTCAAATTTTTTATCCACTTGCTGAAATTTCTTGTCAATAACTCCATATTCTCATTCTCATCAGATTCATTGCTTAAGTGATTCAAGGCTTTACCAATCTCGACTTGCAATACCAATCTCAACAAAGTCATCTCAAAGTTGGTAAGAATCCCAATTACCTTATCCAAAGATAATTCATTAATATCATGGGCTTCTTCTGTGGCTGCAATTTTTGGTATGAATCTCGGAGGTAATGATCTCAATGTCTTCTTAACACATTTCAAATTCGAATACTTCTTCCCAAGTTGATATGCTTAGTTTGTTATGTCATACAATCTCTTATAGAAGTCTCCAATAGTTTCACTCTTATCCTTTTTAGCTCTTCAAATCTCACAGCCAATATCTGAAGTTTCGAGGCGATCACAGATGTTGATCCCTCATGTATAGTTTGTAAATTATCCCATGCTTTTTTTGTCGATTCACATGCATAATTCATATTAAAGTGAACTTCATCGACAGCATTGAAGATTGCATTCAATGCATAAGAATTGACAAGCACTCTTTCTTCTTCAACCCTCGTCCACTCAGATGCATCTTTAAGAAATACTTCTCCCTTTTCATCAATCATCACTAGATGTGGTCAACCATTTAAAACTGAGTTCCATGCCTTTATTCCTTGTGCTTAAATGAATGCTCTCATTCATGAGTTCCATGCAGGATAATTGGAACCATCTAATAATGGTGGCTTAGTGATTGATGGTCCTTCTCTTATAGCTATAATTGCGAAACACGAATCTGCACCACTTGATGTACCAAGTTCTAATTAGGTGACCCGCTCTGATACCAATTAAAAGTCTCAAAGGATATAGTTTTGTACAAATTATGAATCAGTCGCAACAACTATAATTTTTCTGACAAATACGAAAACAAAAAAAATTAAATACAAAATAACAAATCAAAATCCAAGGTTTGTTAACGTAGTTTGACCACCTTGCTTATGTCTGCGAGGCCCTCACCCAGCTTAATACTTTCACTAACAAAAATAGTTTTATACAAGGCTTTATTGAGCTTACTCACCCAACCCTTGACACTGTCCCTCATCCTCACAACCAATGAAAGTAAATAAATCCCAATAACACGACCGACTCGTACTAATCTCAACAGAGGATTTTCTTAACAACATTTAATAATAAAGATAAAAATTAAACAACTCAAGTGATTGATACAATTAAGAGCATAAACAAAAACACTTGAGATAAGAAAACAACTCCCTTAACAATATGGTTTCGTCAATGAAAGATCAAGAAATTGTCCATCAATAAAGCTGTTGTAGACTTTCAGTATTGTCACCAAAACATCCCACACACAGCAACAGAAAAATCACCAATAAGAACAAATGTTTCTTCACTAAAAAATAACCAACATTGAAGCTATAAAATCCACAAACAGTGCTAAATGTTTTGCACACCACCACACTTAAACTACAGCTGCCAAAATCACGAAAACTTTTGGAATTTTCACACAACACCACACCAAAAATGACAGCTACAAAGTCACATGCTACAGCCACCAACCTGACATTAGACAACCACAAAACTAACACTCCATAGATAATAAACAGTCTAAAAAATATTATATAAAAACCAGAGAAAACACAGAGGCCAGATTGGATGATAATCAACATAAAATTAGTCGTAAAAGATAATCCAAGATACCTAAAAAAACTTATCTGCTAAGTCACAAATAATAAAGCTACAAAACACCAATCTGCTAGACATTTTTACCACATCAAAACAATAACTCAATAGCCCAGAAATTCAAGCCCAGTCAAGAAAAACGTAGTTGCAACTATAGATCAATAGATCATGCAATTGCTCACCAAAAATACAAAGAAACGAAGCTACACAATAGAACAATTTTTTGCATGTTTTCCCTTACAAAAATGATGGATTAGCAGTATAATTATTCAATGACATGTGCGAAAATGCAACTACCAAGAATAACTCAATAAAGCATGTAATTACTTATATAAAAATAAAGAACCTCAGCTGCACACACAAGAAAAATCTGCATGTTTTTTACTCAAGAAAAACCACATGACTTCAGTCCAAACAATCACACCAAACCCAACAGAGAAGCAGCTGCAAATTGTTAATCATAATCTCCACAAATTCAACTACCTTAGATAACCATTATCACCAAAATAGGCTTCCAAAGATAGCTACAAAAATTACCAAAAATCTACACACTATCTTTATTTAGATATGATGATTTTACCCCAAATAATAAATCCTATCTTCAATAAGATTTTATCTTTCATGTAATTTTATCTTCAAGACTCCTAACCTAGGTAAACTTCCAAATATATCCAACTATGTCCAATTACAAATAATGGTCAAAATTAATTTATAAGATATCATAACATATATCTTAACAGGATGAGTTGCATCAAAGCTGTAAAGAAGCTTCATATAAACTTCCTCGCTATGATTGTTATACAAAAAGGCATTGCAAACATATATTTGATGTAATTTCCAATTATGAGTAGCTAAAATGGACATGAATGTTCTCAAAGTCACTATATTATCCATGGGTTCAAATGTGTCATTATAGTGTACACCTTTTACTTAATTATTTTCCAAGATCACTAATTAGGCTTTGAATCATTCGATTGTGCCATCTAAATAACACTTTATTTTGTAAACTCACCCAATCATCTTTTTATCAAGGGAAGAGTCTCAATAGTCCAAGTTTTGTTCTTTTTAAGTGCATTGTTATTGTTTCATGGCCTCTTGTCACCAAGGGTCATGCATAGGCTTTGAAAATAGAATTGGTTCAACCTCAGTAAACAGTGCTAGAAGGAAAGCTCTATATCTGATAGAAAAGTTATCACATCTTATATAATGAGCAATGAGATATGCAGTATCTAACGACAATGATGATGCAAATAAAGTGGGGGGGGGGGGGTTATATGATGCACGATGTTAGTAACGTAGTCTCTAAGCTAAGTGGAGGGCTGATAAACACGATGTCCACATCTTATAGGTTTGACATCAATTTGCACTAGTGATGTATCACTTTTGTTGTTGGAAATGTCACTCTTCTTTTCCTCCATACTAACCTCCAAATTACTTTCACTCCTCTTACTCCCCCTCTTTTCATACTGCCCAGTTGGACTACCCATCAAAACTGGAGCAACAACACCATCTTGCTACCCCACATCATTGAGCAAATCATCGTGACCTAAATTGAGATCGCCACCATTATAAATTGCAATGGACAAAGCTACTCCAACACTATCATTAGAATTAGACAACTTGTTGAAACTTATCTTCAACAACTCAACATCATATGAGACAGAATTACATTTGATTCAAGATCATATAATTTCCAATCCTTTTGTGCATGAGAATAACCAACAAAATTACACCATCGACTACACTAACCAAATTTATCCCAATCATATCCACAATAATGAGTGTAACATAAACAACCAAATGTATGAATATTGGAATATGAACGTTACTTTCCAAATAACATCTCATCTGGTATTTTACCACCATTTAAACTAGTTAAAGTCTGATTAATAAGATATTCTACTGCCAAAATACATTCTTCCAGAAAATTAATTGACAAGTGAGCTTAAAAACACAATGCACAACCTACATTAAGAATGTGTCAATGTTTTCTTTTAACCCAACCATTTTGTTAAAGGGTATCTATAAATGAAGTTTGAAAAATTATACTATGGGTCTATAATGAAACCAAGGTTTGGGTCGCGAAATAGAAATAATGAATAATTTTAGGAACCACTATTTTATCAGTCATCAAATAAACTCAAACTACTCTTAGGAAATCATCAACAATAGTAAAAAAATAATAGGCACCATAAGAAGAAATTACTCTATAAGGTCCCTAAGCATCACAATGAATCAATGCAAGCAATTCAATTGATTTACTATTACTTGAATGAAAAGTATATTGCGTTTGTTTTACACTAAAACATATATCACATTTCTTATTTTCTCTAAAGCAACTAGTATTATTCCTAATGATAGGGAGCAATTTAACTACTTAGGAAGAAGGATGACCCATATGTTTGTGCCACAAAATAAAGGAATCCACTGCTTCAACTCGTTATGTCTACACATGAGCAATGCCATAGAAGTAGTAAACCTCATCCTACTTGTTAAAATATGTGTTATGACATTTTAGGCGTTATTTGTAATTGGACATCTTATTTTATTTGTGGAATTTCACTACGATAAGTATTCTACTCTATGTGGGATTCTTTGAAGATGAAGTTTATTTGGAATAAAATCTTAGTCATGATAGGATTTAATAGGAAAAAAATTACCATTTCTTGATTAACATAAGATGCAAATTTTTGGTGATTTTTAGACTTCTCGATAGCCTATTTTGGTGATAATGGCTATCTAAGGTAATTGGATTTTCGAAGATTCTACTGACTATTTGTAGCTATGTTTCTGTTGGGTTTTATGTGATTTTCTAGATTAAATGTGTGCTATTTTTGTGTGGAAAAACAACTAGCATATGGTGACTTAGCAGTTGTATTTTGGGGATCTTAAGTTATCTTTGGTAGCGGGTTTTATGAAGATTCTATCCAAATTCGGCAGCAGCATTTTCCATGGGTTGTGCAATTTTCTGGGCTGTCCAAGTTGTTGGTTTTGTGTGAAACTCTCTAGTTGTTTTCGTGTGTTTTTGTAGCTCTATTGGTTTAACATGTTGGTGATGAAATATTTTTTGTTTTCTTAAGTTGTCAAGGCCATTGTGCGTGGGATGTTTCAGTGACAATATCAAAGCTTCACAGTAGGTTTCTTAGTGGACAACTTTCTATTCTTTCATCGAAAAAGCTACATTATTAGGGGAGTTATTTTCTATCTCAAGTGTTGTCGTTGTTTATATCACTTGGGTTGTTTAAATCACTTGAGTTGTTTAATTTTTATTTTTATTGTCAAACGTGGTTTTGAAAATTCTCTGTTAAGGTTAGCACAAGATTTTTGTGTTAGTAGGAGTGATTTACTTTCATAGGTTGTGAGGATGAGGGATAGTGTCAAGCATTGGGTGAATCGACTCTGTAATACCTTGAGTAAAACTATTATTGTTCCTTGGTGAAAGTGATTAAGTTGGGTGAGGGCCTGCCAACATAGACAAAGTGTGCCAAACTGCATTACCAAATCTCAAGTATTGATTTGTTTATTTAATGTTTAATTTTTCTGTTTTCTTTTGTGCTAGAAAATCTACAATTGCTAACACGATTGCTTTATATCAAACAACCTCAATACAATTTAAAGCAACTGCAGCTGAACTAGAGTTTTTGCAAAACTACATCCTTTGGGATTTTCAATTGGTATCAGAGCGAGGTTCATCGAATCTGAACATGGTACTTTAAGTTGGTATAAATCCATGTTTCATAATAATGACTGGCATCAATCACCAAGCCACCGTTGTTAGATGGATCTAATTATCCTTTGAGGAAATCACTGATGAGTGTACTCATTTAGGCACAAGGAATAAAAGCATGAAACTCAATTTTAAATGATTGGACACATCTGATGATGACTGATGAAAAGGGAGAAGCAATACTTAAAGATCCATTTAAATGGACAAGGGCTAAAGAAGAGGGAGTGCTTGGAAATTCTCAAGTCATGCATGCCATCTTCAGTGCAGTTGATGAAGGTTGCTTTGCCATGATATCAGCCTGTGAATCGATGAAAGAGGCATGGGATACTCTGTAAACAATACATGAGGGATCAAAATCTGTGATAGCCTCGAAACTTCAAATGTTGGCTGCTAGATTTGAAAAGATGAAGATGGATGAAAATGAAACTATTAGAGACTTCCATGAGAGGTTGCATGACATTGCCAACCAAGCACATCAACTTGGAAAAAAAATATTCAAATCTAAAACTTGTCAAGAAGACACTGAGATCACTACCTCTTAGATTTATACCAAAAATTCTAGCTATCAAAGAAGCCTATGATATCAATGAATTATCTTTGGATAAGGTCATTAGGATTCTTACCAACTTTGGTATGAATTTGTTAAGAGATAAACGAGAGAAAAACAAAGTATTGGCATTGCAAATTGAGGTTGGAAAAGTCATAAATGACTTAGCAGATGAATTCAATAAGAATAAGGATATGGAGTTATTGACAAGAAAATTTAGCAAGTGGTTAAAGAAGTTGAAGAAAAATAATCCTGAGTTTAGGCAAAATTGTGGGAGCTCATCAAATAATAATTTCAAACAACATGCTAAAGCTCAAAAGGGTGAAAAAAAGGGGAAGAAAATTTAATGTCATGAATGTCAATGCTTCAGACATGTGCAAGCAGAATGTGCTAATACTTTGAAGAAGAGAAAAGGGAAGTCTTATACGAGCACCTGGAGTGAGAATAAATCTAGAAGTGAGCATGGTAGTGAAGATGAATTTGTGAGCAATAATGTTGTTGGACCCCGATTTGTTTGAGGATAAATTTTATTATTTTTATTGTGATTAGGCTTTAATTATAATTTTTGGGGA